>JAYRBW010037182.1:0-11854 GCA_036023295.1 Invenusta paracnida | reverse complement strand
CCCCTCCTCCCACGCAACAGTCGTTCCAAAGTGCACCGGACTCCAAAGTGCATCTGAGCATGAATGAGCATGACTCACCCCCCCCTCCCGCCCACGCAATTGTGACCGTGCCACTCCTGCCCTACTACTCTTCTCATTCAGTTCTGCTACACTAAAAGCTTCAATTCCCTTTCCTGGAACTGTTTTCAAAGACAGTTTTAGTTTTTATTCTTTCGATCATCCAATTCCTCCAACAATTCAAAACGTAGGTTATTTTTCTTGCATTATTTTAAGCAATATTTTGGTGGTTAGTGTCTTCATCGTTTCTTCGTTCTCATCTGAGAATCTAAACTCTGTTTCTTCGTTGTCGTCTGCGTTGTTCTCCTCATCCAGCTGGCTCAGCACGAAACTATACCTTCCTCAGGGTAACCTTCGACAAGTCTCTACGTTTTGACCTCACACTCTGAAAATCACCAGCAGAGCAATGTCCAGATGCAAAATGCAGGGGGCGTTAGCCCCTCGAAACTGCGGCTGCAATCGTAGTCCACAGCATCGTCAATTTTTGCTCCCCATCCTGGCAATTAGCTAGCAATATCTGCTGATCTCATCGACCGTGCTCAGAATAAGGCACGAAGGGTAGTTACTGGCCACCTGAACACAACACCTCTCGAAGCAATTCGAATAGAAAACGGAACTCATATTATGCTACGACCAAACCGACCGCAATTGCTTGGGAAAGTCTCTGTTTTCCTGGCAGTAACCCGCGTAAAATAATAGCCCAAAGATAGTTCATCCTCAGAAATAAAATTTGCAGCAGCTGGAGGAAATAAGCTGTTGATCTGCTTCAAGAGAAACTGACCTGTCTAGTACACGCAGACAGCCTTTCCACCTCCATGGAAAATAGTCCTTAATGAGAACTGGCATTGCAAAACAAATCTAATCGGTAACTGTCAGAAAGGAGGCGATGTCGCAAAAATCAGAGAAGATAACATCAATACTTTTATGCAAGACCATGGAGAGTACTCTCACAATATCTACACGGATGAATCTGCGGATAAAGGAACACATATTGGCGGTAGCGCAGCAGTTGTGAACACAGTCTACCCTCCCACCAACATCTTAGTCGTCATCTTAGAATTGAATTAACTTTAATTGAAGGTATTACTAGACCTTTTACGCGTTGTGGTTCCCGAGATGAAAACGGAGCTGAGTATGGAGAAAAGTTCTAATATATTTTTAACCTTTAAAATAGTTCAAAATATAAATATATATAAACTAATCTATATTAATTCCTGTAATTCAAAATGAAATAGAATATTCATATATTAAGTGGAAGAGTATTTCGATGTTTGTAATTTCGGCATGATTAAAGGAATCGCAAGTGCCATGTGGCACACTAAAACTAACAAACATATGCTTAGTTAAATATCACAACCAGCGCAACAGACGCTGAATATAAATTACTTTCTTATAGGAACAGGTTAATACAAGATATTAAAACATTTAACATTTAACATTAAGATATTTCGTAATTTCAAATTTTCAAATTATTTCAAATTAATTTTTACTATATTATAGTATTATAGTATTAGGTATTTATATCTATAAATATTGCTGATTTCACTTTGTTGGACAAAAATGCAAGTCTTACATTAGTGACAGTATAAGATCCACTGCAAAATGTCGTAGCACATATCCCAATATACCTATATTTTATAAAATGTGAACATATTATATCGCATCTATAACAGTAGTTGTTTATGACTTTTATTTAATTTTCAAAAACATGTTTGTAGCAGCTTTTTTCGATTATTTTTTAAAAGCAAACAAACAGCACCTGCATAATATTGCCTACATATTATGCTTATATAATCTGCAGCACTTTCGAAGAACGACATATATTAAAAGCTATTAAAAGAATTTTAGCTCGGCTACAATAAATTTTAATACAAATCTTCTCTTGACTATACGGTGATTCTAAATGATGCATCTCACTACTCTTTTCTGCATTCTCGTTCTGATTACTGTCTTTGCTGTCATGTTGGCATCGACTGAAAAAGAAGCCTACTCAGACAAAAATATAGATGGTCGTGCAAAGAAGATAACGCAAAATGAACTGAGTCGCTTCGACTTGTTATGGCGTTGACTTGCATCTGTGGCTGATTAATTTAATAAGAAAGCATGTAAGCCTCATTTAGAATACTTAGTTTTATATTACGAAGCGCATAATTGTTTATATTTACGGCTCTGTTAAATAACTAATTTGTATGACAAAAGGAGAAATTTTAAACGGCCTATTTTTTTTTACTGAATTTTACTTATTAAGAATGCTATGATACTCGGAAAAGTATGTTAATTTCATTCTAATTATTACTGTAATTTTACAACGTTTTTGTAAGGTTTTATTAACGTCTATTTCACAACGTGAACTATGTAGTAAAACAGAATTAATAACTGTGTCGCAACCATGTTCGGCTTATTTGGTTATTCACGTATTGATATTTAATTAGATTTCCTCATCGGTGACTGACTAAAAATGCAAAATAACAATTTACAGTACCATAGTACATGAGTAGGTAATAAATATACAGGAGCAGTAAACAATAAACCTACTTACAAACATAACATTCACAAAGTTAGAAACACTTTAGGATTAACTAGAAGATATATTTTTATCAGTTTGATTGAGCATACACTAGGTAAAGCTTGACTGACAAATAATTAAGATAATTTTAGTAAATTGAAAATGTTACATCTTTAAAAAAATGTCTTAGATAAATTAGATTTATCTTAGAAAGATATTAAAATTAAATGACTTAAAAAATTGGAAAGACAGTTTGGATGTTAAGTTGGAAAGTATATTCTTTAAAAGATATAATAATTTTTCAAACTTTAATATATTAAAAAGTTATTGAGTAGTTAAAAATATGAGTAAATGTATTTGTTTTAATCCTTTAAATATTAATTTATTAAAGTTAATTTCGATAACCGAATTTTATTTAATTGCTTTCTGATTGATAAATCGCCTTGAAGAGTCCTGTCATCACAATATTATTTTAAGAAGTAAAATTGAGTAATATGTCAACGTTGCGTTATTCTAATATCTTACTATTTTATGTTATTTCCTTGCAGATCGACATGTAATACTTTGATGTTTGATTGTTGTATTCAGTTGTTTATGAAGTGAATAAATAAATAGCCGAAGCAAAAATATGATTAATTAGCTAAATATAACTTATGCCATATTACTGTATTCATGCACTTCTAGTTCTTTATCAACTTGTTAGGAATACTGTGAAGACGAAGGGCCTCCCGTGTGAGGTCCGATCAGTGCATTTAAATTGGGTTTATCTCTTGGTATAGTAGTGGGACCATAGATATTGAATAATTGTTAATCTTATTCCTAGATGAACAATCTACGCTAGGAATAGAGCCACAATACATAAATCTTCTGCAAGATCTCTATAATGGAGCAACTTCTACCATAAAACTATAACACCAAGACAGTGAAAATAGAAATGCCTACAAGACGCAATCATCGGCCAACTGGACTGGGAAAAGAAAGGAATATATAAGTGTGAATGGCGAACACTTTGCCCACCTCGAATTTGCCGATGACATTGTCATAGCCTCACACACATCTAAAGAGATAGAAGACATTCATTCTTTCTGACATATACCACAAAAGTGAGCCAGTTGACCACAAAATGCATTTGGGCAAAACGAAAGTCATGTTTAACAAGCACACCAGAAATGAAGCAGTTACAGTCAATGGACAAATCATAGAAGAGGTCAACCAATATGTGTACCTTGGAAAAATTATCGCTAAAGAAGGAGATACACGATAGAAATAAAAAGAATAATAACACTAGGATGGGCAGCATTCAGCAACTTCAAGGACGTCATCTACAACAGAAAGACATCAATGAAAATCAAACGCAACATCTTCAATGAATTTATCCTACCGATCATGACCTATGGAAGTGAATCTTTGGCAGTAACATACAGTACTAGAAATGCGCTCTCATTTGCTCAACGTAACATGGAAAGAATGATATTGAACATAACCTTGAGAGATAGGAAAGAAAACACTTGGATCCGCGAACAAACCAGAGTGATAGACATCATAACAAGCATTAGAAAGAGCAAAAACAGATGGGTGGGCCACATTGCACGACTTAGTGACAACAGATGGACCAAGCGAATAACAGAATGGACTCCAAGAGAATGGCCCAGACCAAGAGGTAGACCGGCCCTGAGATGGCGAGACGACTTAATCCAGACTATCGGACACAACTGGTCGCAAGTCGCTCGAGACAGAAAGCGGTGGAAGCAGTCTAGGGAGGGGTTCCTCCAGAGCAGTGATTAAGCCCTTCCATGATGATATTTGCACAAATTAATACAAACTTATATAAAATTAGATTAATATCTCAGATGACTTTTAAATGATGCATAACTTTATAATGTCCCAGATTTTTTAATGTCATCTCATCAATCACCTAAACGTACAAGCTACGCCTATGATACATATACTTGTAAATAAATTTCGTATTATCACAAAGCAAGTTGGTATACTCCACAAAAGTCTTAATGAAAATCATTAAGTCAATTGGCATCCTTCCCCTTTTAATTGAATATATTTCTGTTTTTCCGACACTAGCATCTAAACTTAAGGGTGTTCCTTAAAAATGGAAAAGTTCAGAATAAATGTATTTGCAGCAAATCTTAAAGCAATATTATTTGATATATTTTGTTAAGATAAAATTCATAAAATTTCAAAATGTTGATACTATTTAGTTATACTCATATATTATATATTTCAAAATCACTAATATTAACCTTTGTTACATTTCAGAGATTTTCATTATAGGAGGAAGAATGTCAACTGGAAATGATTGTCAAAAACGTTTTAATTTTTATTATATGTATATTTGATTAATATTAAAGAAACATATATATAATATAAAATGCATGCTGAATTGTTTTACCATGTCAATTATTAGGGATGGGGTAAAACGAGATTACCTCCTTGAAGCATTTGTTGTCAAGCAGATCGTCGACCTAATTGAACAGCCATCCTGTCACAATCGCCTTTGACAATTTCTTTAGTTCCTATTAACTAATAACTTAAAGCTGTGTAGAGTTGTCCGTGATATGAATATATTTATATGAAAATGTATTAACTATTGGAAATCAAATATTAATATTAAATGTTAAGTGTATTTTTACATGTATATATTACTATTTCAAAGTATAAACATCAATAAATCAGTCCAACTGTACTAATAAACAATGGATATGAAATATAAGAATATGAAACAAACCCTATGTAGCCTTAAAAGTCACACGTTGCAAATACATAAAGAATTACAGTGTACTGGTCATTTTACGAAAGAAAATGCACTTGGTAATACAAGACACATTAGATACATAAATGTCTGATATACCAAACAACTAGATGGATATGGGTACTAATTATACAAATTGGACTTGAGCGACGAAATGTATCCACTGATAAAGGAATCACGTTCCTCAGAAGAAACAGGTGTTACTAATAAGAGTACAATTTTTTATTATACATAATTAAGGCACAATTATCAGGATATTTATTAAAAATATATATAATTTATTACATTTTATATTGGTGAACAAAGTCCGAAGTGATAACAAACAATTCGTAGTCCGGGACATAATAAAATAACTATTGCTTCTACTACGCTTCTTCAGTACATGTAAATAGTTTTCAAAAGGAAATGATGAAGAATTGGCCAACGGACAATATATAGTTTAACAAATTCATTTAAATGTCTTTAAATTGGACAAAAATGCCAGAGAATTCAACATATTATTTCAACATTAACAATTATTCACCTCATTGCTTAAAAAAAGCATAACAATTGAGTTTTAGTAGTTTTTTTAGTAGCTTTGGAAAAGGTTTTATGTATAATTATAGATTTTAAACAAAATTGGCCACAAAGAAACTGGAGAGCTTTGAAAAAGTGGAAAGCCATAAGGATATATTAAAACCTTTAGATCATTATACGTATTATGAAATGTTTACATATTTGCACCAATAAAATATTTTTTTTATTTTCAAAAATAGATAAATAGAAAAAATCACCACCACAAGCCAAAACAGTTCGCGAAATTTTACTTTCTTAAAATAATTTTTACTTTTAAGAAAATGCACAGAGGAAAGCACTTCAATACCTTCTTGATTTAAAATTGCAAATAAATATTGCATTGCTGTATTGCTAATGTTAAAAAGTAAACAAAAATAGAAATCACTTTGTGCTAAAGATGGTGTGGCATTTTCATTCACATTGATAGGTATTGTCCCCAGTAAATTCACAGTCATGGAAGTATTTTCTGATACATCATTAAGCACGGTATTATTCTCAACAGGATCCAGTATCAAATCATCATCGTACAATATTGCTTCAGTCATTGATTCAACAGGTACGATTGAAGAACTGCATGTAAGGTTCTAAATCTTCTATATTGGATATATCTAAAAGAGGTAACAAACATAACATTTTACTAAAAATTAAATTGTTTAACTATTTATATTCTATATCTTATCCACACCTTTAAGTCTTTCTACAAGATTGACTGTAGCAGCATAGCCTCCTCATATTTCGTGATAACATCTACTCGTAAGGTATTATAAATAGGAAATCATTGGAATTGATTGTATGACTTCATTCAAATTATTATATATATATATATATTAATGAAATATACATGTAGTATAAAAAAGTTTACGTATATGATTATATCATATATTTTATATTTATCTCATTATTATGTGTAGATATGTAAAAGGGTTCTTCTTAATAATTGATCTTGTACACGATGTATATATAAATATATATAGTATATTTATTTACTCTTATTTGCATAACATTTTTGTATCATAAAATGTATATAATTAATTGTATAATATGTATACATAAAAATTCACTGCTTTTTGATAAATTGTTTATAATATTGTGTGTAAAAGTGTTTAGAATATTTTATTAATTATTATGAAGCGGTTTTAACAAAATATTCTCTACAATATATATTTATTGCTTATGTAAGTCGTTCATTGAATAACAAGTTGTAATAATAAGCCGTTCATCATCATGCCAACTACGATTCCTTTTTTATTTTTCTTATTAATATGTTTTCTGAATCTTATCATCGACTTTTCATCCTATGAAAAAGCGATTTCCTACTATAATTCTCCAGCATACAAACTCTTAAAACATTTCGTTTTCATTTTCTCTCCTCTTTTAGGATCTTTATCCAATTCTCATTTACAACATAGAAGCGATCTTAATATCAATAAGTTGAACTGCGGGATGATTAATAAGTTGAAATCCTTGAATTTTAATCGTGATAAAAAATTATATCGTTTCGCGTGGTTTCACTTTTCCCTAATATGCCACTTCAGCCTACTCTTGATTTTTTTCAATGCAAATGGACTTTGTTTAATAATTTCCCTCTTCCCGTTAAATTTTTTATTGATCTTATTGACCTTAGTTCTAAAAATGGTTATTTCATTTTTAATGACGTTTTTAAGAACAAATTTTTGGCTTTAGCATGGGGAATCCGCTTTCTCCTGTATTAGTTAATTTATTTTTTGGCACGTTGAATCTGAACTAATTCCTAGTTTTTCTAATATTAAACCTTGTTTCTGGGTGAGATATGTCAATGATATTTTAGCGTCGTTCGCAATGATTTTAATTTTAATTCTTTCTAACATTTTTAAATCTCTTTATCCTTCATTATGTTTTACTCATGAAGAGTTAAATAACGGGAAAATAATGATTCTATTTCATTCCTAGATGTTTTAATTATTAAATCCTTTCTTTTATTAAAATTCATGGTTTTTTCGTAAAGAAACACATTCCAATAATTATCTGCATTTTTATTCTTATCATTTAATCTCTATTAAAATTAGCCTTGCTCAAGGATTATTTTTTCGAGTTTTTCAAATGTAGTGATGATCATTACCGGAAGCTTTGATGATCATTACTATGCCAAAGCTTTGCATAGCCGGGTTTAAAGGGTTAAAGCTCAATTCAATATATTATACAAATTTTGAAGTTGTAAATTCTTAACTAATTTAATAGTAATGGTATTTGTGACTAGAAATTATATGTAATGCTTCGGACCTTTTATTTCAGACGTTGTGTGGTGCAAATTCAAGGCGGTCACCACTAAAGAAATAGACGGCCATATTTCAGTTTTTCTCCGTCAAGGTGGAGTCCGTCTGCGAAGAAGGAGTTCTAAAAACTAATTTACATTTTTCTATAGACTACAGACTATACTGACTATTTTGTTATAGCTAAATTATATTTACCATTTTTGTTTCACTTATATTCTACCTATACTTTATATATTTTAGCTATTTGGAGTTTCATTAAAAAACTTTCTTGCATCATATAAAACCATTTAAAAGTTAATTTTATTTCAAAATTATATCGATAGAGAGAGATTTTTGATTAGATGATTTTATATAAAAATTAAATGCTGAAGTATTGAGAAGAAGTATTGTAATAGTGTATTAAATTTTAAACAAATTTAGAAATTCAAATATATTGAGAAAATAGTTGCAATGTCGTTGCATAAAAGGTTGCAGCAACGTTGCATGAAGCGTTGCTGCAACATTTCATTGCGACGTTCAGCAACGCTTAATGCACTAGGGGTAGTCTGGTCCAGCGGCCTCACGTCATCCATCTCTTCTAGAGCTAGAACGAACTTCTTCAAGATGATTGGTCTATACCCTCTTATGGTTCTGGTGATTCCATCTGCGTTTTCATGTGGATCTTCACTTTGATTGGTATCCCACTGGCTTACTCACTCTAGGATATTATTACCAAATGCGTTAGCTTTAGATAGTGACAGATTGTCGCTGTCACATATCTTCATCACAAATTAACGAGTATAGTGAGAGATTTGTAGAGGAATTTGGCCAATTCGATTCATATCAGCTAAAGTTTCTAAAAAAACACAGAATATTATCCATCAAAATTGTTCCACTTTTCTTTCCTTTCTCCCTCGTCTTTCCTTTCTCTCTCTTTTTTCTCCTTTTCCAGTTTCCTCCCTTTCATCTGTAATTTTACATTCTCTCCTTTCCTTTCTTTCTTTTTCCTTCTCTCTGGGGCATTAATCTATATATATTCTTCTTAAATGTTCCAGGGTTCAAGTTCCTGCTCGTGGACCACCAGTTTTATGTAGGGAGCTTGGACAGATGTTTTTTAGTGCAAAATACATTAGTTCAGAGAGTGAACACAATATATGAGTTGTAGAATCAAAAGCGGTAGCTTTATTAATATAGGCATAGAGTTGATTGGAAAACAATAAAATAATGATTTATTGTGGCAAATTTGCATCGTAACAGAAAGAATATATCACAACGATAGTTTACACAACCTGAGGCTGTAGTGTTGCAAAGTGGCATAACATAAATAGTATTTACCGGCTTTATATAATTGGCCTGAGAACTAATCAATCAAAGGCGGCCTTTCGCCAGTTGGGGAATTAACTTTGTCGTCATGTGTCAGCCATCTTGGGATAGTGTATCCAGTTGACCGTAAAATTACAGTAAGTATCTTCCCTTTCTACATTTTAGATGAACTCTAATACTTCTGCAATTTGTCGTAGTGTACGTTATATTAGTATTGCACTACTGCATTTAACTTTTATACTTGAAATATGCAAAAATTTAATCTAAGCATTATATATACTACTGTTGTTTTACTATACTAAAAGTAGTTAATATTTTGTATCAGTTTTCAGTTGACGTTGCGTATTTTTAGTAATTTCTATAAATATCAAATACATAAAATTATATAGTGAGTTTGCAAACTAATATTATAACCTTCCCTTTCAATCTTTCTACTATAAACTTATTTGTAATTAATTTTGAAATGGTTTCATTTATGATTTTATAGTTTATAGTTAACTTATAGTTATAATTATTATTATTAATTAATATACTTCGTAATTATATAGAGTCTTAGGACTTAGGCTGCCATGGTCATGCTGGCGGTAGTCTCAAAGACATCTACCTAGACCTAGTCATAACTGTATTTTCTAGTCTTGTTACCTACCAGTAGTCATTAAAATTTTGTCTAGATTTCAAGTTTTAAAATTTGGCAGTAAAAAAATCAAATCATACTCCTGCCCATGGTCAGTCTACTTATATTTTATAAATAGTAACTAATAATAATATTATCACTAATGACTGACGCAGCTAGTTTAACATGACTTGTTTAATTTATTTTTAAGCTAGACTGTTTTTAGCAGTTAAAATTGTTCATTTTCTTTTACAACATAACTATATTATATAGTTATGTTGTAAAAGAAAATGAACAAAATATAAATATATATATAAAAAAAAATAAACCAAAAGGGTTACAGGATTACAACATCTAATGGCAGTAACCCAGTGATCCAAACTGGGCAAGTGGCTACTTATTCTTACTTGCTGTTGGGTGAGTGACTTTTAACTAACTTATTCACCTGTCTCACCCACATTGGATATGTCAGTTCTCCAATTAATATTACTATTTATTGGAGAATGGGCATCCCTTCTTTGCAAGTGCATGTGCTCCATAACTGATTGGTTAATGGTGATTTACAATTGATTATTCAACAACAGATTAATCAAAGTATCTATGTCTGTCTATAATGACACATGTTATAACTAGCTATGTAGCTGTTTACAGATAGGTAGCACTGTACACAGATTAATAGATATATATTACTTTATCGCTGTTGCATCAATGTCTATGATAGCAACTATACATAACACATATAGTCTGCAGACTACTGTTTTCTCTACACATTAACTGAGAAAATGTACTTGCCCACTGGACAATTGAGTGATTTTTGAAAACCACTGGCACTTGCCCTGGGCGAGTGGGCAAGTAATTTTGCATCCCTGTAACCCTATATTTCATATTATAAAAGTAGTGATGGCTGATAGGCAATCTCCTGTTACTTCTTATGTATCACAAATGAGCTTAATCACCTACAATATCCCACTGATTGCCTCCAATTATTTACTTATAAGGCTATAACATGATTCAGTGATTGTACTTGGCCATAAATTAATTTTTTTCAAAAAATTAAAGCAAAACTTAAAAAACTTAAAAAATAAATGTAATTAACAAGTAACCCCTATACATTATTAAAAGCTTAGTTGGCAATTGTGGAGTACTTGGCCATAAATTAATTAAACACTCAGGGTGGCAGCCAGTACTTGAATTAAAATATACTGGAAATATGCTGGAAAAATATAATTTTGACAAAGTGTACTAGAAAAAATTAGGCCAATTGACCAAACAAATGTTGTAGCCTTCTGCCTAGTGCAGATAAAATTGATAAAACATTAACAATTTCTAGTTTAAGAGAAATTAGATCACATTAAACATAAACTAAGTATTAATTTATTTACAATATTGTAATCTAGTAGCTTTGTTGAGTTTTTCTATTCTTTATAAAGTGAGGGCATATACAGAAGCCATAGAAATAGGCATTGTTTAAGTGAAGGCAATAAAAGTCTATTTCTGTAGTAGAAGCATATGAATGAGGAGATTGTTATGACCTCTACTTTTTAGTTCAAATTTTTATATATATGTATAAACTTTGCACACAGTGTTAATAAACATTTTGAACATTTTAAAAACTTTAACTTTAACTAGAAAATGTTTGTATTTTGTAAGGTATAATACTTACTACAGGATTTTTTATATAATAATATTGGATAAATATGACATTTTTTCTCTTTATTACTATTAATTAACATTTTGTAATGTTTATGCATTTAACAGGTTAAATAACAAAAAAATGAAAGTCACAATTCTTTGTGTTGAGATTT
>JAYRBW010037171.1:0-11855 GCA_036023295.1 Invenusta paracnida | reverse complement strand
CATATAATTATTCAAATATAATTCTTGGATTAATAAAACGAAATTTTGAAGACTAATAGATATTTGGAAATAAAAAACGAAATTTTTTCCGGTGATTTTATCGATTATATCACTATTGTTTGTTATTTCATCAAGCCGGCTTGAACGTGTGTACGTGGCATTAAAATCTGATAGATACGATTAGAGAAAAAGTTTAAATTATAAGATAGAAAAAAGACCTTAAGAGGTCTCAATTTACACTAGAACTCAGCCAAACGTTTGTCCTCCATGCACTATATGATAGGCGCATTCATCGTAATCGACGCTATGCTCGAACGCATCAAACACGAAAAGACCGTGGACGTCTATGGTCACGTGACCTGTCTGCGTGCACAGCGTAACTACATGGTGCAGACGGAGGATCAGTACATCTTCATCCATGCGGCGCTACTGGAGGCGGTTGCCAATGGCAACACGGAAGTTCCGGCGCGAAATTTGCTGGCTCATGTAAAGAAGTTGAGTCACCGAGACCCTTCCTCGCCGAGTGGGAGCGGAGGTACTATGGGGGCCATGGGTGCCGGTGGGACGGGACTGGATCATGAGTTCCACAAGCTGACACTCACGAAGCCGGACCTAAGGGCTTTTGAGAGCGCTAATCTGTCGGTGAGTAGAAACCGTCAAACAAAAATGTGGAAAATCTATATTTAAAATGTACCTGTTCCAAGCATATTCAC
The DNA here is from genome assembly GCA_036023295.1 of Invenusta paracnida. NCBI lineage: Eukaryota > Metazoa > Platyhelminthes > Proseriata > Coelogynoporidae > Invenusta > Invenusta paracnida. The sequence continues at coordinate 11,142 of JAYRBW010037171.1, read as the reverse complement.
TTGGAATATGCCTATAGCAACACAACTCTAGATGTGTTTCAGTAAACTACCAGTCTAAATACATAATTTAATGTAATACCTATTGTGAAAACTCGAACTATTTTATTAGAGCACTACTGTATTCGGTTCTGAAACACATAACCGTCTTATTTATCGCTCATGCTAAGCGAATTATTGTCCACGATGTATGCCTCCGACATTTACTTATAACCATTCGAGTGGGCTAGAAGTTAGGTTGTTTTGCAAAAATTATTTTATGTAGCTTATAATATTTTTCTTGATTTCTTGTATACATTTTAAGTAGTTTCTACAACAATGCGCATACAAAGCAATTCCCTAAGCAATTCAATTACTAAGCAATGTTGTAAACAATGTACATACCAAACAATGTCCTAAATAATGCACATACTAAGCAATGCAAACACTAAGTAATGCAAACACTAAGTAATGCACATACTAATCAATGCACACACTAAGTAATGCAAACACTAAGCAATACACATACCAAACAATGCACACACTAAGCAATGCACATACTAAGCAATGTCCTAATCAATGCATATACTAAGCAATGTCCTAATCAATGCACATACTAAGTAATGTCTTAAGCAATGCACATACTAAGCAATGACCTACGCAATTCAATTACTAAGCAATGTTCTAAACAATGTACATACCAACAATGTCCCAAATAATGCACATACTAAGCAATGCACACACTAAGCAATGCACATACTAAACAATGTCCTAAGCAATGCACTTACTAAGCAATGTCCTAAGCAATGCACATACTAAGCAATGCACACACTAAGCAATGCACATACTAAGCAATGTCCTAAGGAATACACATACTAAACAATGCCCTAAGCAATACACATACTAAGCAATATCGTAAGCAATGCACATACTAAGTAATACACACACTAAGCAATGCACATACTAAGCAATGCACATACTAAACAATGTACTAAGCAATGTACATGCTAAGCAATGCACATACTAAACAATGTCCTAAGCAATGTACATGCTAAGTAATGCACACACTAAACAATGCACACACTAAACAATGCACACACTAAGCAATGCACACACTAAGCAATGCACACACTAAGCAATGCACACACTAAGCAATGCACATACTAAGTAATGCACACACTAAGCAATGCACATACTAAGCAATGCACATACTAAACAATGTCCTAAGTAATGTACATGCTAAGCAATGCACATGCTAAGCAATGCACATTCTAAGCAATTCACATACTAAGCAATGCACATACTAAGCAATACACATAGGTACTAAGCTATTCACATACTAAGCAATGCACACACTAAGCAATGCCCTTGAGCTATGTTAATTGTGGACATTTTTATTTGTTTTTCAAATTTTATACAAACCGTTTTCAAATTTATTTGCAGCATACGCTATAGTCAATCATTGCTTATATCTAAACATTTGCCTAAAGATGGCGATTTAAATCATTAATTAGGCTTAAATGCTGAGCCACTGAAGTTTTTAACTTTAATTTCTAAAAATATTTACATGTATTTAAACAAAAAATTTCTCCATTCAAATATATAAGTTATTTTTATAAATATTATTTTGTATTAATGCGAATTGGATATAGATACTAAAACTTTTAGAACTATTTTAATTTAGGAAATTGTAAACTTTAAATGGAAAAAGCAAGATTTGTACATTATTGTTTATTATGACTATATATATACAATTTAAAATATTATGATTATATTCAAATATTACGCAAAAAAAATTGTCTTGAATGTGATAAGGATTGTGCCATTAGTTTTTTACTCTTGTTAAAAATTTAAAAAAATTGATTTAATCAAAATATTAGGTAAATGTAAGTTCCAAGTCACATATTTCCTTTTTCAGAATTGTAAATATAGGATACAGACATACCTCCATTTTTGACGCAGCTAAATTGTTCCCATGTTTTCGCTACAATCAGGTAAACCAGCGGAAAAACCGTTTGGTGAACATTCTACCTCCAGAACAGACACGAGTCCTACTGCGACCGATTCGCGGTGTCGAGGGCTCCGACTACATCAACGCAAGCCACATAGATGGCTATCGAGCGCGCGGTGACTACATCGCAGCTCAGGGCCCCCTCCCCGAAACCATCGAAGACTTCTGGCGTCTTCTCTGGGAGCAAAACTCCACAATAGTTGTCATGCTAACCCGCTTGAGGGAAATGTCACGGGTAAGCTTATTGTAGTCTAATAAGCTATCAAAATTTCTTTTTTATTTGAAAAAATAATAGTCAAACGTTTCAATGAATATTGTAAGTTGTAAAATATTTAAAAAAATATTTTGAGAATTTGTCTGATGACGAGTAAATTTATTAAACTACTTCTTGAAATTGGAGGATTTGGCCTTCGGCAAAAATCATATTTATAATGTTTACCCCATAGAAATTAATCAATATATACATAAAATGGCAATCTAAAATATTTATATTGAAAATGTTGTGCAATATGCGTGTGGTGAATATATATTTGAAAGTTAAGTATATTCCAACTCATTTACTAGTTTTTTTATAATGGTAATTTTAAATTTGGAAAGTATCTTTATTATTGACCACAAACTTACTTCTTCAAATTGTTACACCATTTTTTTAGATAGCCAATCGATGTATATAATATATTATAAAGTAAAACTACTAGGAAGTTACTTCCTAGTTACTTTTTATGCATACCAGTCATGATCTACGGTTACCCCGTAATATTTTGTTTGGATTTATTAAAATGGTTAGTATGCCAATACAAGACTAAGTATTACCTTTTTCACTGAAGAACCCTCCAAAGAACCTTTTTTCTGACAGTGTAGCACTATTATTTTGTAACTTTATTTTCTCATAACATCATATATGTTATGAAAATTGTTTTAAAATTTTGCCAATGATTAAATTTATTGGCAATATTATTTAAATGCACTATAAAAGAATTATTTTTATTTTATATTGATAATTTCAGGAGAAGTGCCATCAGTATTGGCCATCAGAACGATCGGCACGCTACCAGTACTTTGTGGTGGATCCGATGGCTGAGTACAACATGCCCAACTTCATTCTCCGCGAATTCAAGGTCACGGACGCCAGAGACGGCCAATCACGAACTGTACGCCAGTTCCAGTTCACAGAGTGGCCGGAGCAGGGAGTCCCACTTAATGGAGAAGCTTTTATAGATTTCATTGGTCAAGTCCATAAAACAAAGGAGCAGTTCGGGCAGGATGGGCCAATCACAGTTCACTGCAGGTGTGTGATTGAAATAGTGCGCCAACATAGGATTGCTGTAATTGATTTATTGATTTTCTTAGACACTCGCATTCTGTTGAGTTATCAGGGGTTATTAAATAATAATTATTTATTTTTTATATATAATATATATTATTTTATTATATATACATTTTTAAGAATGATGGTATACTTATAAATTGAAATGAAAGAGGAAATATTTACTACGAATAAATATTAGCTTTGTATATTTTCTTTATAATTTCGTTATTACTTCGTTATTATTTCGTTGTTCAACACAATTTGAAATACTAATAAATATAGTTCTTCAATTAAACGATTTTAATCATTTTATTCATTTTATTCATTTTCAATTATATCCTTTTTAATTTGCATTTTTTAATTTCACGTCTTCACAAATGCAAAATGTTATGATCTATAGTTTTTTATTTAATATTTTTAAATTTTACAATATTATTTTTACAAAATTCTCTATTTTTTTGCAATTTTTAGAATTTTCAATATCAATATTTTAATTTGTTTTAGCTATAATTTATAAATTGCATATTTTATAAATTTTACTTTATTTTCAAATTTGATATATTGCTAATTTAAGATTTTTATTAACATTTCAAGTTTGTAAATTTACGTTTTCACAGATTTACAAACATTAAGAACCCTCTAAAGTTCCACTTACCAGTTTTAGGCATTTATGTTGGATATATTCAAAGGTTCCCTTCTTCAACGATATTTACACCGTCAATCTTCCTTTCAGCGCTGGAGCGGGCAGAACAGGAGTCTTCCTCACACTAAGCATCGTGCTCGAGCGGATGCGATATGAGGGGGTTGTCGACATGTTCCAAACCGTCAAGATGCTCCGACTTCAGCGACCCTCGATGGTCCAAACCGAGGACCAATACCAGTTCTGCTACACTGCGGCCCTCGAATATCTCAGCTCCTTTGATCACTATGCAAACTGAGATTACTCTTCTTTAACTTCCTCTCCTCTTCTCTCCTCTCCTCTCACAGTCCAGAAAATGTGCCAATGCGTCAGTCTCTCATGTCTACATAAGTCAACTGTCTCTCTTCGCAATTAATATTTTAATTTTGGGGCAGTGGGCATTGCGTCGAACGGTCATAGGGCTAAATATATGTAAATTACCGGATTACTCGTATCAATGACTGAAACTATAGCATAACTACAAATATATTTAACATACTTCATCGGAATATTAAATCTTTAAAGGCTAATTGTATATCTTTCAAAGTTCTTTTTCATCAAATTTTTCAAAATATATAACGTAAATATCTACTTACTATTGATATAAAATTAAGATATATTTAAAAATTAGAACTAGTAATCTGAAAATTAAACGACACTTTCAATTCTGATTGGTTCGACACTGTGTCCGGATTGACTATAATTCGACTTTGTGACCACAATCTATTGATTCCCCACACCTTTTACTTTCCATTTTCAAAGACTATTAAAAGTATTTACTTACAGCATAAATAAATAGAAAATCATATACATCTCATGGGTATCTACGACGACAGTCCAAGGTTGGGTTAGTCTTAATACATACACCTATCTGTACATATATTCATAATATGTATATGAAGAAAACATCATTATATTCCACCATTAATGTAAAATATTTATATATACATAACATACTTATTATCACAGACTACAATCACATCTCGTTTCTATTGGGTTGTATTTTCTTCATATTATAAATTACTTTTTTTAGATAAAACTATATGAATGATTACAAACAGTTAAAACGCTACTAAGCTGCATACCTCTCTACTTTCTTCTAAATCCAATATACGAGGAATCATCCAAAGGCTTTAATTTAACTTCAGATTTTATTTATAACAAGCCAACATCTCGATGTATTCAATTTCAGAAATCATTCAATAACAATGCACTAGTGTGCTTACTTTATAAATGCATACATGTAAGAAAGGGTGGAAAAATTAACGATTTACTCAGATATTTTTTTGTATACATTGTGTAATTTTATCAGATTATATTTGTTGTACATATATATTATATTATTGATATAACGATGTGTATATATTACGTATTCTATACATATTACATTCTATTGAACATAAGGACACATTTACATAATATGATATTCACACATAAGTTAATACATACACATTATACATATGTATTAGGATATAAATAAATATAATGTATATTATTGGATTAATGCTTTGAAAATACAATAATCAAATAACAGGTTGTTTTTATTATTTTGCCTTCTACTGAAGATATTATAAGCATTCAGAATTAAATTATTATTCAAAAATTTTACTCACAATATTTATTTTTGCATACAATATAAGTTTAAATGGTTTTAAAGGTTTGAGATTTTATTTATGTCTAATTATATTTACCTAAATTATTTTTGTACAGACATACCTATAGCTTGTATATAAATCTTTTAGTATTGTTTCAAAAGCTGGATTGTGACAATAAATTTTAATATTGGAATATCATACTTAAAGTATTACTTACGTGTGTAGCAAGTAGCATTTTCCAGCGATTTTAGAGCAAAGAAACTCGTTAAAATTTATTTTAAATATTCAAATAAAAACATTTTTTTATTCTAGATGTTGAGTTTAAGACATGGCTTTATATATATTCATCAATAAAATTAAGATATCTATTTTCTTGCAATAAAATAATTATAGGTTAAATATATCCTAGAAATAAATAAACAGCTTAAATAAATAAATCATTTAAAAAATTGATAATAAAAAATGTAAACAAAAATATATTGTTCAAAGATAATCCCTATGAAATTATATAAGATTTTATGATAGATAAAATGATCTCCTAATTTTGTATAATCTCAAAACGAGTAAAGCAGCACTGTCAGCTTCGTACATTAACCATAGCTTCACATAATAGCTAATGCATCATTAATTTCCTTTGCCGCTTCAGTTCCATTTAGATTGCTTACCCAGCAGAAATATTTATGCTTGCGCATCTTTTTTATTATGTATATAATAAATATATTCAATGTTACTTCTATTACTTTAAGAACTTTCGGCTGGGACCTATATTATATTACTTATCTAAATACGAAACATGTTATGCTAAATTTCCTATTTGTAACCTGTGAAAAAAGGATATAACTAGTTATTATTATATGTATATATTATGTAAATCAAATTTTCGTATTCTTAATATCAATAAAGAAATACAGAAAATTTACTGAACAAATATGTTTTTAGCTTCACTCCAAATAATAACATATTAGTGTATATATATTAAGTCACCCAATATTACACTAAATTAATATTTTTAACCTTTATAATGTATAAACATTACTAAATTTGACATTTAATCTATATATTTATATATAACATTGGAATAGAAAGGAATGTACTTAATTATATTATGAATTATTCATTTAGAAAATTTAATATATCCTATGTATCTTATGCATATTTGATTTAGTATTTGATAGACAATAAGCATCATAGGTGAATAATATTAATTAGTTTTTTTTCATATACATGTATGTGGCTCAAATAAAAAATATCTATTTTTAGCTTTTAAATTAATTAAAAATATTTTAAGTTACACCTGAAAATTATTTAATTTTACTACAGTAAATTGTAGATTTATTAGAATAATAATCTTTGTTAGAATATCTACAGATAAAACACATATCACATCTTATTAATAAATTCTTTATTGAAATTGAATAACTATTAATTATATTATATTATTAAACCTAAATTATCTAATAATTAAAGAATTTTGGCAATCGCCGAAAAATACCAGACGTGTTTCGCTCTTTATGGAGCCCATCAGTGACATTCAGAGTAACGAACCGGGGTCCTCACAATTACAGTGCGAACACAATAACCGCTTGACCACCGGAGCTTGGTCGATTGGCAAAGAAGACTTACTAGCCATTACATTATGGCAAGTCCGTATCACACGAACTATAATAGATAAAGATAAATCAATATCAAGAGATGTTTTGCTACGACATCAACGATGTTGTGGCTAACCATCTCTTGATATTGATCTAACATATTTATTTATTTTAAAATATATATTTTACTACTGGAAAATTTAGTAGTAGTATGTTTATATCCGTTAGATAAATAAGAGGATTTATGGAAAAGTTAAACATTAAATTTCATAATTTCTATCACTATAATATGTCGATGATCCACAAAAAAATATATTAACTTTGAATATGATATCTTATGTTGCAATATGTCTAAAGTCGATATTCAATAATTAATTATTATATATTTTTATTTAATCATTATTATTTATAAACAAGTGCAAAAAGTTATTCAGAAAAGTGATTTCGGTTTGGTTTATTTTCATTATGTAGTTACTACTATAGGTGATCATACAATGACCTGATCGAGAACAAAAATCTACGTAGAATTATAAGGCATATCTACATCTGACAGCTTATTTAAGTAAAAGATAAAATGTAGATAACCCAAACATACCAAAATTATATATTAATTTATTATAGGAGTGAATTGTACTATCTACACAATGTACAAAACACCAGTTTGGATTATGTTCCCAAGATTTATTATTAGTAGACATAGTTCATTAGAATACCAGTTCAAATATTAAATATAATCTTATATTTTTAGTAACAGTAGGAGGCAAGAATCGCTCGTTCAATCAAATGGAGGGAGGGGTGTGGAGCATTGAGTAGAACGGCCACTTGGAAGAGTATGTTTTTAAGGGATTACTTTCTTGAATTGGCTAGTCAATCGACAAAATACATTGTTATTTTTAAATTAAATCCACAAAATTGCGGCCGATATTATATACTTATAAAAGCCTTAAATATACACTTGGTTCATATTTGTTAAAGCTGTGCGTTTGACTGAATTGAATGTTAGAGGTAGATCAAAACATTTGTTGAAAGCTCGACCCAGCGGCCGCACGAAACATCTAATTAACTTAATTTGACAATATCAACTTTTCTCGACTTTAATACTATTTTATTTTATGACCGTGACCCAACATAAACTCTTACAGGCTTCGATGAATGATTTGTGCTTATTGATTTGCGAGGATAACGTGATTTATTTAAATATATTATATAATATATAGTATAATTTAGTATATATATTTCGTTGCCCGCGTTATTTTGTTTCACACTGAACACAATTCATGCAATTCACATTCTACATTGAGTGTGATGCAATATTTGTGGATATCGTATATAGTGTGATTAATTTGACTCTGTATTAATGAGCAATTCTCCAACTAGAAATATAGGTAAATTAAAATGAACACACCCTCTGTCATCTGGGAAAGTCGTATACGGAGTTGCTTTTAAAGAAAAAGAGGGAAATGAAATTTAATTATTCAGGTCAATTGGACAAAAAAGCGACAGTATTCCAATGAACGAAAGAAATTTGATGCGTGTTGTTATTTGTAGTGTGTTGAAAAGGGGGAAGATAGACCCAGAAAGCATGTTTGGAATCTATAATATTTCGGGTTATATCACCTCCGAGCGAGATCCATTGGTTTTCATTAATAAACTTTTTTGATTCGAAAATATGAAAATTTGATAATATAAGTCAGATTAAATGGCTTAAAACAAATTTAAATGAATAAGATAAAATCTTTCAATAAGATCAATTTATGTAATATTTTTTCAGGTTGTGGAAGTTTTTGGTTTTTATTACAAACCTTTAAGCGTATAAAAATAGTTAATATTATCGAAACTTTTAAAATTAGTTTTCAAACCGTATTTATAAATTATTAAGTGATAGACATTGCTCGTCATTTTTTATTAAATCATAAGTTATATAGTTTTTAAAACAAATTCAATTAATGTAGCTATTATATATATATATATCGTATGTCATATATATAAATTATAGTTAGATAGCAATCTTCATTTTCAAGAAGATCGCGATTAAATAATGTAATTTATTTATAATTTTTAAACTGAAATATTTGATTATTTGTTCTTCATAATATGTGTGAGGTTCGTATCATTCTAGAGAAAATAAAATAATTTAAAATGATAATTAGAATTTGTCAGTTTCAGAATTATTAAAATTCAATTTTAATCTATAATTTTTTATTAAAATTCCTAAACTAATATTATAGCGGAGAACTTTTCAAGTAATATTCAAATGTTAATAGTTTAACACAAAACTTGTCTGAGAAGACGTATTGCAAAAATTAATTAAAACGGTGTCAGTTTAATTGGATTCTATTTCTAAGCTCTGTCACAAAACGTTCTAAATTAATTAATATGTTCATTTTATGTATGTAGCATCATTTCAAGCTATACTTTATAATGATACGTTTTATTACTTACACTTTATAATTTTCAATAAAATTGAGTACCTACTAGCGTTAATATATTAGGTATATGAGTAAAACTTGAAATTAAACAGAATCATACCTATAATTATTTTTACCACAAGAATTTTTACAAAAAGTAAACTTTTGCCGTTTAAAATGTTATCAAAAACTTGCCTTAAAATACATTGTACACGCAAGTCAAAGGATAAACGGAAAATATTAACGATTAACATTCATAAAATCCTACGGAAAATAGATAAGATCTATTAATCTTCATAAACTCTTAAAATTGCGACGTCCATTATTCCTTAAATCATATTCCAGTGGAGAATAGTTACGTGAACTCAATGGATAGCTTGACTGACTGACTGATGGCACAGCTGATTGCCAAATAAACTCATGGTGGATCAAGTGTCTTAGTTATGCAAGTACTCAGGGGAAAACATAATCGAGGCACATTTTAATAGATATGAGACATGCAACGAACATGATATTGTTCATTCCTAGCATACACAAAACACACAGCTTTGATGTAGCTTGAAGATTATGTTGCAGAAAAAAAGATGCGTGTTTAAGAGATATGGTTTGAAGAAGAGAAGAGAGCGGAGCTGCAGAGCCAACGATTAGCTCAAAGAAATGAAACTCAAATTATACGTATACATATAGTGGAGAGGCAGATTCAGTCTATATGATAACGATGGTATATTGACAGTTAGTAGGTGCATACATAGATACATAGTATAATAATAGTTGAGAGGGAAGGGAAGGGAAGAAGAATATGGAGAGAATTACTCCCATGAGACTTTCTAATTCCTACATCGATTTTGAGATGCTACGATCATCGGAGCAAGTAAACCATTTGATAGGCGAGGTGTATACACTACCTGCTTGTATCAACTCTTTATTGATTACTTAATATGATTTAAGAGAAAGTTTTTGCCCCTGTGGAGGTATTTGCGATGGGTGGAAGATGCAGGAGGTGTTCCCCCGGGTCCTTCATTATTACATATAGTGTCTGTCAATACTGGTATGGTGAAAAAAAAGAGAGAGAAGGTATGAGCGCTTCTGCTGTGAGAACGCTATTATAGCATCGCATTGAGTGGGGAATAAGAGATATTTAACGCTGCTTGATGACTGTATATATTATTATGGAGGAAGGAATCCGTCAGAGAAGATAATGTGTGGAATGAACGTATAAACTTGTATATAGTGTGTCGATGACGTGAGGGAAAGTCTGAAGGGCAACATAGCACTAACTTAATGAAAATATATTTTCGGGGTTAACCTCCTGGAGAGCAAGAATATTATCGAGTGTAATGGAGTGTAATATATAATATTCCTCGCAGATAAATTAATTATATAGCATACATATCAATCAGTTTCAATATAGTAGGTTACACTACAGTTTATGTAAGCATATTCCCGTATATTAAATTAAATTTCTGTTTAAAAAATCATTATTTATAGTAAAGTGTAGTATAGTATAGTATAGTATAGTATAGTATAGTATTGTATTGTATAGTATAGTATAGTATAGTATAGTATAGTATA
>JAYRBW010037160.1:0-11855 GCA_036023295.1 Invenusta paracnida | reverse complement strand
AAAAGTGTGTTAGCTCATATCATAAAAGAATTGAAATAAGCGTAAAATGTGTTAGCTCTTTAAAAATATATTTGACTGGAGCTAACTATGTTTTTTAATATTAAAACCAAATTAGTTTTATCATGAGGATACATTTATGTTATAAAAATCAAATGTTAAAGATAAGTAGGTAAATGGATAGGTACCTATAATAAACAACACATTAAATTTTATATTACTTCTGAGTAAAGGTATTTCTACGAATTGTACCATAGTTTTTCTAAACAGCGCAAGACAGATATTTGTTAATTACTATAAGATACGTAAATTGATACTTTTAATTTATTAGATAATACATTTAATTAAGAGTTCTAAATTACCTTCTGAAAAGTTTGACAATATTAAAAAAACATAGCTAGCTCAAGTCAAATATATTTTTAAAGAGCTAACACATTTTACGCCTATTTCAATTCTTTTATGATATGAGCTAACATACTTTTTGCCATTTTTGACTAATAATAATTTAATTAATATCATAATTAATATTAGGGATATATTAATTAAAATTATAATAATCAATAGCAATTTTAGGGTAATGTATTAATATTAGTGATTTACTAATCATAATATATTTCATTTTTAAATTATAATCCCTATCCCTATTTTACAAGCCTTAATATACTGTGGCGCTAAACCGAATTAGTGCCTAGATTAGTGTATGTTAGTTAATTTATATTATTTTATATAAAATAAAATGTCAATGTAGATGTAGAATATAATGCATTGTGATAGCCATAATTATTAACCATTCAATTATTTTTTCTATTTAATATACTTCACGTGTAATATATGAAATGTTATATCATGTTTTCATATGTGCCGCGCAAATATACCACCCTTTTCACATGCTCCATATGTCAACATTTTGGAGCATGAGATAATTTTTAAATCTCCACATTCATAAATATCTACAAAACAATTTGGAGCTATTATTCGTCGTGTACTGAAAGGTAAGCGTATTTAACCTACTGTGAGTTGACCCTACTCGCAGGGATTTTACTTAAAATTATAGGAAATATTCATCCAACCTTCAATACAGAATGCCTCACAAAGAGCTCGAAACTAGAATACTTTCGAAAGGATTAGATATCTCTATAGATTGAAAGAACAGACCGCTAAGAACATTCTACGAACTAAACGACAGAATACGTCATGAATCACCAACTGCAGCCGACCGAATAGTTGATGCCAGCAAATTAATCTTTAGGAAACACCACTCAGAACACCACACTAGACAACAAAATTCGTATCTATTCTCCAATGCACAGATGATGGAAACGCATCAACGCCGAATTTTAAATAACAATATCTGATTTAATTAATGCTCCTGAACAACGACGGACTCTATTGGCGAAAGGCATAAAATTCACTCTCAAATCTAAAACTAATAGTGAACACACTACATTCGAACATCAAATTCAAATTAGAGCACTTAACAAAGAGCTAAGTGGTGGCCGTATTAGACCTCCGATTCAAGATATAAAAAGAAAAGAAATCTGTTAAATTCGATTAAAAAAAACAGCTGAGAAACCTATCTTAAGTTACAATTCCTTAGCTTTGGCTCTAAGAAGTGGAGTAAGACTGATTCAATAGCTGCAAACAAGCTGAATATTGCTCAAAAGCGCTTTGATTAGTATGCTTCGACAAATAAACTGGCAATCCAACACAGTAAAACTCAATTACTCAGATGCTGAACTCATCAAAAATGGGCATCTGGATCACCAGAGGAAATTGCAATAGCTGGCAAAGCCATACCTTACGCAGGGGCCACCGAGGTTCTGGGAATAACAATTTATCCGTATCTATCATGGCTCTCTCATTGCCAGAAGATAGTAAAGAAAGTATTTGGAGTAATTGAATCACTCCGCCGAGCTGCAAAGTATCTTCCTTAGCCGTGATAACGAACTTCTTGCGAAATCACTCGCTATCCCCATCTCATGTACTGTCAAACAGTATTAGATGACTCTTCACAAGAAGCAAAGCCCTACTCGATCGGGTTTACAAAGCTGTGGCAAGGACAGCTGCTGGAAAAGTCAGAAGTGTATGTGCATTGACACAGCTGGGCTGGCCATCAATCGAGGTTCTTCGCACACGCCAGAAAAAATCTTGTCAAAAAAGTATGGAAGAATGGGTATCCGGAGGCTTTGCGTCACATGCTACCAGAAACCACAAGAGCAGCATCGATCACGACGCAAGAATGACAAGAAGCATCACAAGAGGCGACGTTGCAACTGAACGATGCAAGACAACATTTGGCGAGAAGTCCTTTCGGTACTGGGCACCAAGGGTTATGAGCTATTCATGATGTATTTACAAATTTTTCATTATTATTATTTTTATCATGTACTTTTAAATCTATAATCATTCTATGCAACTTGTAACCACTTATTTCCTACACTGCACACTTGTGCAAGCTGTGGAATAAATATATATTATTATTATTAAAAAGTAAGTATTGTACAATATTGCTTCAAACGAGTTGACGAGAAGACCTCAACGCTGCTCATCACAAAAATCAAAATCTATTTAAAAGATGGAATTCTAAATTCTATTTACCGAACATGGATACATAAACAGGAAAATTGACCAACAATTACGTAAGGTATTCAACAAACACGAATAACTAGTAAGAATCTACAGACGATCCAAAATACTAAGCGACTACCTAAAGAGGAAAGATGGCACCCAACACTGCACATTAGAAAATTGCGCACTGAAAGACAAGCACACGCTTCACTAAAGTGTGTGCTGATTCTTTAAGTTGCCTACACAAAAGACACTGAGAACATCTAAATAATAGCAAGAGTTCTATATAGAAACACGCATAGAAAAGCAACAATCCATTTACTGTCAGTATACTAACAAGAAGAAAGAAAGAAACAGACCTTGATTTAAATAGAAGATATTGATCAGATAACACCAACCAGCCATATAAATACTAATTCTCAAAGTGAGAAGTTACAATATTTCATATTCAAATGTAGGTACTCTATTTACAGCTTAATAATCCCGCCTGTCTGTATTCATCTTTTATCATCATCTCAACTCACAGAAGCTAAACAAGCTCGCCTGTCCGTACACTATTAGCACTACTAATTATAATATATTGTTTCTCGCTGTTGTTTGTAAACCATTCGTTCAGTTGCATGACTGAATTCGCAATTATATATCAAACAATACACTTGATCTTTAGTTTAGACCAAAAAGTTGCACTTTCAATTAAATAAATATTATTTTCAAATAGTGGGCATTTATTCATTTGGCCTTCGTTATAAATTTATATTTATTTTATTTGTCCAGAATATCCTAAAAAAATAAAATTCTAAATAGTTTTATTGGCATTAACGCCTAAGACTGACTGATGTAACAAAAAGTATTATTTTTTAAATATAAAGAAACAATTAATATACAAACTATCTTTAGTAAAACTCACAAATATAAACACTGCATAATAGAATTTATAACAGTATTAAGTAGCATACCGTTTAAATATAAGAAGCGACTTAAAAAATATCAGAAGTAGATTATACATACACATCCCGGACATAGTAAATCTCACTAATACGAACTTTCGCAAGTACCTTGACAACCTTCTTCTTCATCTCATCTACAGGTAGTTCTATATCGTCCATCTGACCGTCCTCAATGGCCAGTATCTCATCGTTCTCTTCATCTCGTTGCTCCACAACGTGATCACGGCCCAGAACACAGCTCACGTAACGCGCCAACACGTACCAGTTCAGTTCTGTGTAGTATGGGTACCGGAACTTTAGGTTCACCTGAACAGAAGAAGGAAAGAGTTGTAAACATGATATATCGATATAATCACACTAAAGGAATATCTAAAAATAGAATATCAGAAGGAATTTTTCCTGCTTAAATTAGAATAAGTTTCATACATAACTTGAAAGATATGCTAAAATTAATTAAGTAAATAAACTATATGTTTAACATGTTGAAAAATAAAGAAACAAAATATATTTTATGCAGTTGATTTGGTCAATCGTCTTAGTCTAACATAGAGCTCCGTTATTCTAAAAATAAAAACGTCACCTGGTAATTTAAAAATATGAATAACGGTGTATTATTTATATTAAAATAATACAACATCATTATAATCATTTTGGATATTACTAGCATAATGCAATAATGCAACTACTATAAATAATGTAGATAATAATCTAATAAGCGATCAGTCAGTAAGGATCAATATTATCGAATGAATTAATTTGTGCTATTACTTTATTATCTTAATAATGACAATTTCTATATAAATTCTGTATTTCTAATAAAAAACATTTGGATTTATTATTTTCTTTACTTGGTTATTCTAGGTTTGAACATACAGAATTGCTAGATACGGGTTGATACTAATATTAACCAATCAGATAATAGTGTAAAGTACACAAATTTTAGTTTCACGGTCAAGTAGTAATTATTAACGACATGTAATGATCACATGATTAACCACATATATTGTCCTTTTACAGATCTTACATGCGTCTTATCCTCAACTTGCCAGATCCTGAACTGCAGCTTTACATTGTAACTGTGGAGGAAATTGCCACCAAAGACTAGCGAGTCCACGGGAGTGTAAACAGCATGAATCCAGCCAGTGGGGATCATGAAAGTGTGCCCAGTTTTGAGATGCACCCGTTGACATTCGTCCACTAGATCAGCAAAGAAATCATCGCCTTGTTTACCTGAGAGGCACCACTGCTCGAATTTGGCTATGTTCTTCTCTGTTGGTGGGATCAACCAGAAGATCTAATTGGGTATACAATACAAGAAAGAGTTGATAAAACAATAAGCCAGTTAATTGGTAAAACTATGTAACTTGGTGTCAACAGCGTCGAGCATTTTTAAATTCTGGGGATATCCAGGATATTCAGAAGAAAATATCTTTAAAAAGTCAGGATTTTTATATTGACTTTTATTTTGCATATAAAAAATTTAGGTATATAAAATAATAGTCAATTTAGCAAATACTGGATTATATTTATTTTTAATGGCCTCGGATCACATTATCTCCCTGTAACCATAATGGTTGTGCTTAGCAACACTGTAAAATTATTTCCTCTAAGCACAAATATTGTGAGCAAAATTTTAAAAATATATATTACATTCAAATCAGGAGATATCCAGGCCATGTAGACACCCTGATGTACAAAGACAATTGCCCGTAAACTAATATAACTTTATTATACATATTACAAGTTTTAGTAGATCTTATAAATACCAAATTGCAAGCATATAAAAAATAATAATATCTGTAAATCTGACACTATTCTATATACTAAATAACGAATACTTTATTAGAATACAAAAAATTACCACATAGTAAACTATAATACATGAAGACAGTGTATTTTAAAATATATTTTGGATGAAATATTTATCTGATATTCTAAAAACGTGTATTTTACACTTTATATAATAATTTATCATGAATTAGATAAAAATATGGTTATCTTAAATAGAATAGGAACTTTTTTATTTACGTATATTTGAAAATTTGCTTAACAAATAAAAGTAATAGGAATACTAACCATTCAAATGAAAAAAGTCATATTCCAAAATGCACACAATTGTTAAATGATATATGTACAAATGATTAGTCTGTTTAATTTTCTAAGTGTAAAGTAAGTAAATTTAGGCGTTTAAAATACAAATAATTCACCTTTTCTCCGCGAAGTATGTGATACCAAACAGACGTTCCACCGAAATCAATGTGAAAGTCTGTATAACAACCACCAACGCTCATTAGGACATACCTGGTAGTGAGAAAAGTAAAAACAAATAAAATATATATTAGGCATAAATCCAACATTACAAACGTTACTTTTAGATACTGCAAAATGTTAATTAAATACTATATAGTATCCTTATAAATTATTTATATGTGTATAGTGGAAATTGCGAAAACTAAACTAACTAAAAAAAACGGATATCAACATTTTATAAAAATAGTCTAACGTGTAAAAAGTTAACATATTTTTTAAAACGTTAAATAAAATTATGGCAGTGATAGAAACTTTTAGAAAAACCCTTTCACTTACTTCCGAACTTTGGGATACTTCATCTTTCCAAGATAGTTTGTAGAGTCAGTTTGCATCTGTCGAAGGTAAAGCGGCCAGCATCGATCTAACCAATCTACCTGACGAACCTAAAAGTCCGTAAAGATGTGAAAAAAAATTATCACAAAGAAAATTTGTAATAATTATTCATATTTATTGAAGTGTAAAACGAAAAAAAACTGGAACCTACAACAGTCGGTGATTCGACATAGTTGTCTAGCTTGGTATGACTGAATTCGAGACTGATAACATTGAGAAGGCGTTCGCGTTCTGGCTGGATGAAGTAGTTGCACCAATCACGCATTTTCATGACTAGTGCCTTCTGTGTCACCACATCCATAACATCCACCATACGGGAAGCACCTAGACAATATGAACAAGAATTTTAATTAGTTGAAGGTAACTACTATTACACGAAAAACCATACAAATATATCTAACGATAAAACCAAAATAATAAACAAATAAAACCACAACCCCTACATAAAACATTACATAATGTGGATATACCTATCATTCAATGAATTTAGTACACATTCTGGCACAGTTATTTACAAATAATATTATAATCAAAGAAATCTGAAGAAATCTTGTAAAAATGTATGAAATATAACACATGTAATTTCATAACTGTGATAAATTCAACTTATTAAATATAATAGATTTATAATATAGGTGGAATAAAAATTTGAATTTTTAAACGTTAAAATGATCATTTTATCAATTGTAGTTATTAGAAACTACTCACCAACGCATTGTTTGACATCCATCACTGTGAAATTTTCACTTGGAACTCTTTGATACAGAATACAAAATATATGTTATAATAATCATAATCAATGTAAAAATAATAATATTATAAATAATTATCTATAAATAAAAATATCGGTAAATAATACTGGTGTAGTTACCGAACTCCTAACCCCGCTTTTGTCTCGAATAGCATAGGAATCTTAAACCCATATTCCTGAAAAAGTTTCAAATTGAAATCTGAAATATAAATAGAAGTAGAAATATAATAATTGTTTTTTTCTTGACAATAATATAATGAAAACGTTGATAAGTTTTCCTACTTTCGCCATCAGGTTCAACTTTAACGAATTTAGCCTCATATGCATCGCTTGCCAGACGTTCATTCAGATCCCAAAGTCTCTCTCCTTCAAGAATGTCATCATCTTCTTCCCAATCATCCGCATAGCTCTTCTTCTTAATTTTATGAGGACGCTATGTTGATGATATAAATTATCGAAATCGTGTTAGTCAATTCTAAAGATAACTATGAGTTTAAGCACTGTACCAAAACTGTTTAATACAATACATACTATACCCTCGTAAAAAGATAGACATTCAATAACATAAAAATAACACCCTGAACAGTAGACAATGTACCAAAATGTATATTAAACGAGTATAGGTACACAGTAATATAAACTTCATTGTAAATTAAGAAGTTGAACATTAAAAAAACCCAAACTGAAAATGTTAAAATATGGATTTACTAAATATGAACATAACAGAGGTAAAATAAAAAATCCAAAAGAATGTATAATCATATATTTAAATATAAAATTAAATTAATAAAAGGAGTAGTTCAACTTTTAGTAAATAGTTTTGTTAAAACATCACAGATATGCCAACCATAATTCCATGTATTATATATATTATTAATATTATAATATACATATATATTCGAAATTGAAAAAATGCCAATAATTGATTATTATTATTAATAAGAATAAGACGCCTCAGTTAAATTAAATGCATGAGATATTAGTTAATTATTTTAATATTTCTTCTCTATTTAAACTGCATTGTAAATTTATATATTTTCTGATATTAAATCAGCAGTAAAGTGGATTATCCAAATGTGATATATGAAGTTATAAAAATAGTAATAAAAGGGATCAAATAATTCTAGTTATTTAAAAAAATTATAATTCCTTATAAACAAAAGAATTCCAATTAAAAGGAAATGTCAAGCAAAGCAGGAGGGTTTATCCATATCAATGTTTATGGGTGACTATATTCCATCCAAATTGAAAGACATTGAAATACATGTAAGTTTCCTGTAGCAGAATTTTAGTGAATAAAATAAAATAACAGGTGAAGCATAAGCTGCTGTGAAATAAGTATATTTTATTTTATTCATATTGAAATGAATAGACAAATTGTGTCATTATAGTTATCTATAATAATGTTGTCTAATGATAGTTGTCTATATGTCACTATAGTTGTCCATTACTTAATTCAGTCATTTACAAAAAAAGATAACAAAATTTAGAATCCTTTTTAATTAAGTGGATTGTACAGAATTATTTTGTATAATTTATTAAATACATAAATTATTACATACAATAAATATATTGTGACAATTTTTTTTAAAAGTATTGTAATAAATATATGATATTTTTTAAAATATAACTGCTGAGAAAAAATAATAATTTAGATATGGCATACACCCCACCACTGATGTAGATATTTGAAAAACTTTAAACTATCAGATAGATATTGGAAAATATCAGAGAATTGACTTTAATGAGAGAAGTCTCATTAAACTGGCAACTAGTGTAGACATTTTCCAGATATTTTCCCGGTTGGCAATTTACTATTCAATTTTCCATGATTTTTCCCGGTTTTTAAGGCTTGTGGGAACCCTGGCTCTATCTGTAGTTTGTGAATCTACCTAACTACATATTGTTGACATCAAATACAATAGGATTATTGATTACATACAGTCCTATTGTATTCAATGTCAACAATATGTAGGTATGTAGATTCACAAACTACAGATAGAGCAGAGAAGAGAAAATGTAGGTAGTACTACAGACCATGCTATCACCTCATTGGCTAATATACATTATCTCGAATATTGTTAATAGGTGTGTGGACGTGTGATAGAGCCTGGTAGATCATCACAACCACAGAATAACTATCTATGCACATATTATGTGTATTTAAGTTTATAATGATTTTATGTATTTATTATACATACTATGTATATATTAAAATAAAAACTATCACCATTATACTATAGTAGCAAATCATATCAACTTAATTTTTGATTAGTACACAAATAATAAAATATGCAGTTTTTCTTCTTTTAAAGTATGTATGTCAGTGAAATTAATATAAAGTATACAGGGTCGCCATATTGTTTCACTTTAATATTCACAACTGGAATAGTGTTGTGCTTATAACTGACAAATTTTTATGAAGAATAATTCAGTTTCATAAGCACTTCATAAAGTATTACCACTTAATTAACATTGGACTATATTAATGTTTATTTTTTTCATTTCCATCTGATTGTATGATATATCACTATATCATATATATATATATCTTGAGTAAAATTGTTTGTTCTATTTAATAAGTATTCCCAATACTAATTGTAATGTAAATATTATCCTTATAATATAAATTTACTAAAAATAACTATATATATTTATCCTATGTATAAGCCCATTGTAGTAATTAAGTATCATATTATTAATGTTGTAGTTTGTGAGAAGCATTTATATAAGAATGTCCTGTTTTACCAAGTACAACAAAAACAAACTCTTGTTGTTACTTATCTGGTGACTACTTGCTAGACTATACCTTGGCCCTATAAAAAGACTATGTTTATCAATCATTATTTGCTTTTAATAACAACTTTAAAAATAATATAGATAAATGAAATATACATCTAAACAAAAGCCATCTTGCATAGGTATATATTCCAGTTATTTTATCAGAGCATGTACATTAAAAGTATATAACAAATTATTTTCTAAATCAAAATGAAAGTTGTTGTTTAAATAATATATGTACCAATAAATCTGAAGGAACATTAATATAACTGATCATCAAAACCAGCTCATATCTTCTGCAAATTTTTAATAAATTTTCAGTTTGATAAGATAAACTTTTAATACTCTTAATCTGATCATGAGAGCATGTGTCTCTTTGAAGATCACCATATTGTTAATTTTGCCCATTTTTCTAATAAGGAAAATCCTTTATTGTCCAATTTAAAATATCAGTGAACATAAATGTCTGCCATTTTGCAATTGGTCAAGCTTGTCATCTTCTTGTTTTCATTTCAGGACATTTACTTGGCTTTTCTTTCTTTTAATATAATATTTTTTGCTGGCAGCTTCAATTTTAGACAGGACTAGTTTGGAAATACAGTATTTGACAGATATATAATATATAAGACTGAGTAGGTACATGCCTTAACCTTTTTCCAATAGTCATCTCAACATTTGAGATATTCTGAAAGTGTCTTTACCCAATTGTCATCTCAAGGTTTGAGATATTCTTTTAACAGATTTAAATGTATTTCTAAAAATAGTTGTAAACTGAAATGCATTAAAAAACATAAAAGTATCATTGGGTGAAGTTCACCTGACTCAGTTATAAAACCATTGGGCAGAGAACACATACAAGTTTGAAATTCTATTAGACAAGACAGACTTGGAAATGAACAAGCATGCTATTTAGAATAATTTGATTGGCTAGCCAGCATTTGCACTGTTATGTTCATTTAGATCACTGGCTTTACTTACTTGCAAAATCTCTTTTCCTCTGAGCTATTCTTGGTTTCTTTGGTTGTATTTTTATCATATATATGTACTATATTATATATAATGCTGGTCACAATTATGGGAATGTTATTAGCATGGTTATTGACAAATAATAGAAAAATACTGTTATATATATACAATTATAAAATATTGTATAAAATTATGCAATGTTTCCATATTTTAGTCATATTTAAGCTTATAGTAAAATCAATAACCTATTTCTGTACATTTACTAAGGTGGTCTGTTGCTGTCAAAATTAGTCGTCTGTGATCTATCTTCAATACAATAGTCTATAGAGCATGTTGCACATGCAAGTATAGGGTAACTACCAGGTACATGGTAGGACTGGTTTACTTCACTCTAATTTATTGGGTGGTCTCCCTTTTATAAATTCTTTTATATGGTATGGGGATGGTTAGCAAAAAGATGAAAAAACAGAGACAGGTCATAATCTGAAAACATATTAAACTGAAGCTTCTTTCTCTTGGATATTTTTTTAGGAAGGTGGACCTGTTCTTTTTTAAATATAACCAAAAATATCAATTTTCTTTTTATAAATTTTTGTTTTGTTTTTTCATGATTTAAAAAAAAAACCTAAAATTCCAGGATATTTTAAGAAGTGTACAAACTTTGTATTATAAAAAGAAAGTAGAAAAGCTCTATAGATCTGTATAAGGCAAAATATCTTGTCATCTAAATACTTCAGACTTCAGGTATACCAAGCTACTAATGTGCACTACAAGCAAATTTTATTAACTTTGGGAGCCACAGGACAGCTGTTTTAAGCTTATTATCTTTCATCAGCCAGACATAACCAAATAAAATCCAATTCACCAAATTTAATACTTTAGCAAGGTGCTGTCATAAGATATATGGCTCTGGATGATTCAACTTGTATCCAGTAGCATTTCAGGCATTTTAAGCATAACATTTTTCATAGAATTAACATATTGTAATTTTTTGCCACTATAAATTAATAAATAGTTAGTTTAATCTCCCATAGCTTAATTTTAGTTATTATAGTATGGTAACATACTAACCAATTTATAGTTTCTGTCAACAGTTGTAACATCTGCACCAAATGTAACATCCAAAACAAAATAGGTTAAATATCATTCATAATATCTACAGTATATACTTATCCTTAGAGATACTAAGACATATGTTTGAA
>JAYRBW010037149.1:0-11855 GCA_036023295.1 Invenusta paracnida | reverse complement strand
AAAAGACGCGCGCGCCGCTTAAATACTCTTCCTGCTCTGTCATTGGCTGGCCGTACTCGATTCTGATTGGTCGAGTGGTGCGTGGGGGCGGTGGGGGGGTGGGTGGAGTCGGGAGACTCCTACCCTACTACTCATATACATCTGTATTTTAATAATATTCCTTAAAATAAACGCCAGAGGTTAAAAATACACTTCCAATATTTCTCAGATAATTTCTCAATAATTTTCAGATACACTATATTGGTACACTATATTCTTATACTCATTCCGACGCGTTCACCAAAATGGAAAATGTATAAGATACTAAAGTTATATTGAAGTTTACCATTCAACTACATTGAATCAAGAAATGGCAAATTTATATAAATTTTAAACGCTATTAATATTTTCCATTCAATTCCAATGTTACAGGAAAGGTTTTTTTATTATAGTTTTAAATTATGTTATATCATTAGGAAGAGATATTCGCAAATTATTGTAATAATTACTCTTTGTACTAAATATACTTTTACTAAGAAACATTGTTTTCTTATTCTTTTACTGAATCAAAGAGAATTCAACATTATGGTGGCAGCTATAAACGGATTATTTTAACGATTATTATATTGAAATATTTTATAATATATAGTAATATTCTGACAATTTCAATGGCATGTTTTGCTAGATCACCAGTTCTCCTTTCTAATTCAAAACTAAAAGAAAATGAATAAGTTCTTCCTCCGACAGTTGAAAAATTACTTCCTCATCGTCAAAGAGGATGAAGACACTCACCTACCCTTACTTCTCAACACCCTAGGCTATAACGGCCTAAACATTTATGATGGACTACCAGCTCCAAAAAGCCACTTACAAGAAGAGTTTTGTCCGTCTTACAGAATTCTTCGGGGGCAAGTGAAGCGTTCTATTTTGGCGCAATGCAATGTCGGCAATCTCATAATAAGAGCATAACCGAGTTCTCCTGCCGGTTACATCGTTCATCAGCGGAGTGTAACTTTAGAACATCCACAAATGAGTAACTACTCATAGGAGGCCATGACGACAAACGCTCCAAGAGCGTCTGCTATCGGAGGATGACACACAACTTACATTTGACCTAGCGATTAGGAAGGCCGAAACCTACAAGCGCGCGAGAATGGAAAGGCGAAGTGTCAATACTACAGGCCTCGATGTCGCCGCAATACAATCTTCTGTGAAGACCACACAACGTCAACAACCTACGAATACAACCACATCCCAACAACTAAAGAACTCAGTAAACATGGGATTGATGGAGACACGTTTCTGCTACAGAAATCACACTTCGCATCCGACTCGCGGTGCAAAGCTCGAAATTAACAATGCAATGTATGTGATAAGATTGGACACTTTGCGAGTGTATGTCACTCATCTAAAACTGTAAAGTCTATTTTCCATGTAATATACATGTAAGACACTATAATAATACTGACTAATAATAAGAATGTTTCTCTCACTAATACGTTTTATGTTGTAAATGTACACACTTTAACTTTTCCACTTTATTCTTATAAACTTCGCAAACAGCTAAGAATAATTTTGGAATTATTTTACTAATTTACATTGTACGATTTAATACATTTTTTAAAAGCCTATACGTCATTTAGAAAGTAGTAGTTTATAAATTGATAACATACATTCTGTAAATAAATATAAACTTCCATAGCTTCCTATTTGTATATATCGCGTTGTACTTATTCCTAATCATTTTTCATAAATGCACGTTCTAAACGTTCGTATTATTACATTTACTTTGAGTTCTATTTACTGCTTATCATATAGTTATTTAGTTGTACTTATTACTATACTGCAACCTTAACTACTTTCTGTCTCAGTTATACTTATAATGTATGTAACCTTCCAAACTCATTGAACATTATTTTTACTCTTTGATGCTGTCATCATTTGATGCTGTCTTATCCCAAGGATTATTCCAGCCGCTTAGGATTACTTCAACAGTTGGTTTTCGGAGACCAATTTGTCTATGGCAACAAGTCGAAGCAAAAATGTCGTCTGAACTGATGTCACCGTGCATTCTTATTTTTGTATTCCCTTTTCTCGATAATAAACATGTATGTTTATTATTATTATTACTATTACTATGTTTCATTAACAGGTTTTTTCCCATTTTTATTAAGGATTGTACACGTATGCATTTCGTCTAAGAAGGGGATTTATCACATGCCTGATAGTAAAGTTTGGCATGCGTCCATTCTAAGCACTTAGCAGAAATGGCATTTAAATTACTCCGTTAAATTTGATTTGCCATTTGAATTAAGGTAATATTTCAAATACAAATTTGCATTATTATTCCTGTGTTAATTTTCTATTTAATTTAAGAGCTTACACGAAGGCATGCTTAACTTGACTGTTGGGCATGTGCTATTTATACATTAAAAAATGCAATTTATTTTTATACAGTGAAGTCACTCGATAAGTTTGCAATTGTTGATTCAATTTTAATGAATAACTAAAAAATACTTCAAAGGACATGACGTTTTAAAATTATCGATTCGATTTCTGTTAAGTTACTAATTTTTAGTATAACAATATCTTTGTATAGTGGAAGTATTTTAATGTTGTCAAGAATGTCCGAAGCTTAATGAACTGAGATTATAACAGAAAATTGTGCTAATATCGAATCTTGTTGTCATCATACAACGTATATATCTACATAGATTTAGTTAGGATTGCAGGAAATTAATTATTTATTTTTACATGAATACAGCATTTATTTAAATATACGGATTTAGTTAAATTTAAATCCCTATACGGGATTTATTCCTCTTTACTATTCTTTAAATCAAAATATCTAATTGTAATATAATACGGACGACATTTGGTCATTTTGTAAAATTTTAAAATTTACTCAGTTGACATGTTAACTAAGACTAAATAGACGCTTCTATGGCGACCGTAGGATTGAACACAGGAGATATTGAACCGCAGCAGACTGTTGAGTCCCCTCATAAGTCCACACTTGGGGTCACTAGGACGACCGGGTTGGAAGAGGGTGTCAGTGCAGGGTAGAGTGATGTAAAGCTGTTTGTGATCAGGGGAAAGGTCCATCTGTCGCCAACGGAGCATCGGTGAGCTTGACTGAGAGTTGTAATCGGACCACCAGGACGATGAGTCACCGCCAACTAATCGAAGGAAGTTGGGATACCGGCAGAGCTGATTGGTTTGTGCGCTTCTCAGCCCTGTTGCAAGATGTAATGGAAAACGTTTGTCTGTTATCTAAGGCTCAACTGTGGATATCAAATATTTATTTGAGAAATCCCACATATTGTATCCAACATCTCAATATAGTGAAAAAAGGTCCCTTGACGTGGAAATCCTGAGTTATCCTAGTGGATATATGGGATACTATATAATATATATGTGATATCAAAGTGCAGATTGTGAGCGAATGAGATTTCTCAAATTATTTAAAACATAGTTGTGTATTAATATTTCGGTTTATATCAAGAATCCGCATATGACTTTCAACAGTTGGCATCTCTCCCAATACCAGTATATTCTATTGATAGATATCAAAACTCAAATAGTAGGTATAAGTATGTAAAATGGACCTGGGTTATTTTAAGTATCTTCATAATGTCATTGTTTTATTTTCTTACGTTGATATATATATATATATATATAGTTGTTTTACTACATGATCCTTTTAATTCATTCAATTATATTTGAAACCTTACATTATAATTTTGTATCCACTAAACCAGTTTCATTTTTAAATAAGAGTATGTTAGTTTTTGTACAACTATGTCTAAATATTTTGATTGTCTAATAGAAACCGTCTCTGAATAGATACATTTATGTATTTTACTATGACTTCATTTGACTACTTAAAAAACACGTATTTAAAAAATATATTAACATTTAGAAGAACTTTTGTAATATCAGATAAAGGCCAAAATAAACATATTCGTAGTATGTTAGAGAGAGAGTGTGTGAGAGTGGGAGAAATAGAGAGAGAGAGAGATTAGATTTGTGTATGTAAGTATCTCAGTATTTGTAGCCTATATATTTCATTTTTGGTATTATTTATGTAATAAATATTATAATTTCTTATGATGTTCGTATAGGACTATTTTTATATATAAAGATAGATATAATAAAGATATATCGTATATTTAAAAATACTTCAAAGAAAGTTACAATTTTAAAAATATTATTGCAACTATTATAAATCATTTTTGTAAAATTATTTAACTTGTAAATCCAACAAGAAATGTTATGATGTAATCTAACAATTTAATATTATAATTTTATGTTTGAAATTTTCTTTACAATTTCAACTACGTAGGTCTAAAATCAATATAATCTTATGCATAATATGATCTAAAGATAACATATAGAAAGGACTGTCAATTTCTTGAAGAATTTCTCAATTTATTAAAATATTTTGTACCAGACAACAGAAGACACGTTTTTAGAGCCTATTCAACTGTGGAAAATCAATAAAAGTAGCAATAAATCTACATTTTATACAAAATACATACGTTTCTGTTTGACACTTTTGCATTTTTTTAAATTCAGCACATACTTTTATACATATTGATATATTGGCATAAATAATGATTATAATAACATATAATAACATTAAATGTATATATTTAATATTTATAATTTGTTGTAAATAACGTATATAAATAAATATCAATTAATATCGTAGTATAAAATATATGAAATAAATAGCTTGTTATCATTTTTTGTTATCAGAAGCGACCACAGCTGCTAGAATACCAAATATTTTGAAAAATTGTATTCCTCTATATACTCTAATAATTTCCTAATACGTATACACAATAACTATATGCTTTACTCACATGGTCACTCATCCGTAGAGGGTAATAAATTCTACGAATTACTTGTCAAATTTCTTCTTTACACAAAGAAAAGATTTTTCAAAGTTCGTATTCTATATCCGATACTAGTTGTGTTTACCAGTGTCTGGAAACAGCCAGTATTTGTGCTTATATATTATATAGTGTTACAAAATTAGAATACTCGACGATTTTCTTGACTATAGACAGGATTGCGAGCAAAACCTTGATTTATGAGCAATAACAGGTTGTCTGATAAATTACAGTGAGAATAAATTAGAAGCAAATTTTAGTAATTGTATCTATAAATTCAAAATAAAATAAAATAGGTATACATGTTAATGTGTAACATTTTTCATAGGTGTCATAATGACTCAGAATTAAAAGAAAAATTAAATTATTTTGGAAAATAATTGTCAATCGATTC
Source organism: Invenusta paracnida (assembly GCA_036023295.1). Lineage (NCBI taxonomy): Eukaryota > Metazoa > Platyhelminthes > Proseriata > Coelogynoporidae > Invenusta > Invenusta paracnida. Next base: position 6,584 of record JAYRBW010037149.1, on the reverse strand, counting down.
CTGGTAAAATATTTAATAAATAAAATTACTGGTAAAAAGTGTTACATGTCTTGTTATTCCGTTCTTTTCTGTATAATGTATAATATAAACTATTAAATTAATTTCATCATATTCGGAAATTGTTTGCGATAATAAAAAATAACTGGGCAAAAAGTAAACAGAACAATTAGTTCTATTTCATAACGTTCATTATTTGTAATGTATTATTTAAAATTAAAGAAAATTATTTTCAGATTTTTTCAATCAATGTTAAATTTGTTCCCAAGATAATATAATGAATAATTTTATCTGAAAGTTTAATGTATTTATGCTACTAAATTGTAATACATATGTCTCAGTAGAAATAAAATTAACTTCGGTATATTAAAATAATAAAAATAAAACGAATCTACTAATAATTTCATTTAAAACAAACACAAAAAATGTTTGTTTAAAAGGTTGTAAATATTGTGCTTTCAAAATTAATCGCATTCATAATTAAGCAATTCACTTCAAGTAGACACTATTTATAATGTCCATTATTGCTTTAATTATAGTAATTTAGTTTTTGTCTATCAATAAATCTAATTGCAGTATTCATTTGAAAATATTTTTATGCATAGCAAATTGTATTATACATTTCATAAGCACGGTGAACTTTTAATACTTTGCTACGGACGCTTAACAGGAGAATAAGGAAACTGTAGGGATATTTTTATAATTATACGAACAAATTAGGAAAACTATTATAAAATTATTACTTTACGGAGAATGACTAAGAATAATTTATGAGTTACTTTGGTAAACCCCAATACATAATTTAAAGATATTACATCTAATATTACTGTTAAAATGTTGATAGACATAGAACTTTATTTTACGATAGATATATGTAAGTCAACAAGTGATATACACGTTACACTATAATAGGTGAATTATAGAAACACTAAAGTTATGTTGGTAGGTGTGTATAAAAGTAACTGAATTTTATAATAGTTTTGTATCTATGTGTCGAGGGGTTCGTAGGCAACACGGCATAAATAATTTAATGATTGAGATGAACCGATTCAGCAATTCGATGGAAAGGATCGCATTATTCGATTAATATACTATACGCGTCATCAAAGCGACACGTCCATCACGCACGTTTTATTCGTATTATACGCCAAGGACTTTATTATTCACAGGACTAACTTAATTGACAAAGAGACAACAACCTTGCAGTATTTCCACATTATACATACATACAATGCGGGAACAGTATAAAGGTAGAACATTCAGACAACTCTGCACGGTTAAGTTAACATTATAATTCAATTATTTATGAAAGGTTTTAAACTAAATGTTAAAACATCAAAATGGTCGTATTTTAATCTATACACCGCATATCACGCTTATAATTCTACGTTTGCTTAGTAGTTATAAATAAAGATTTATATAAATAAAGTAATAATATATAATACATAAGTATTAATGGAACTATCTAAATATACATTTTAAAACTGATATTATAGGCTTAATTATTTTATGCATATAATGTGTTATTTATAAAAGTACCCAAATATAAATAATATTTGAATGTTTATTTATTAAAAAAATAGAATGGTGACATGAGTCGAACACAATAATATAATACAGAGAGAACATTTCATTTTTTACGTTAACAAATAAACAGAACAGATCTTTTCAGGCTACTGAACATACGATTTAGCACAGCTGTCAGCTAGAAATAAGGTCGGGCAGAACCGGGGATAGAACCCGAAATGAGGGAAATAAGGTCGGACAGAACCGGGGTTAGAACCCGAAATAAGATCGAAGTTAGAACCGAAATGAGAGAAATAAGGTCGGACAGAACCAGAGTTAAGACCCGAAATCAGAAAAATAATGTCGGACAGAACCGGGGTTAGGACCCCAAATCAGAAAAATAATGTCGGACAGAACCGGGGTTAGGACCCGAAATCAGAAAAATAATGTCGGACAGAACCGGGGTTAGGACCCAAAATGAATGAAATAAGGTCGGGCAGAACCGGGGTTAGAACCCGAATCTTTCTCATCTGTAGGCAACCTCTGTCGACCACTAATTGAGTCACCTCGTTTCCTGTTTTATAACAGAACGCTTGTAGAATTTAATTATAAAAATTTAATATTATTATTAATTTTTAAAATTAACGAAAAAATAACTATTTAAATAAATATTTGAAATGATTATAAACACGTGTTTGAAAGAATGTAAAAAATAACCTATGATGGTTTATACATATACATATGTAGTAATAGCTGATTTAAAAATTAATAATATACAGAAGGTGTTGATTATGTGCGATTTATATGCCTGCCCATATATGTCTATATGTATGCTGCTATATTTTGATGTATTCGCTGACTGTGTCTAGGGGTCTCCTGGGTGGCGTCTTTGAACTCTGTGTAATCCTCTTGTGACTCATGGTTTACGGCGGTGTCAAACGGCCTAATATCAGGCGTTGTCGAAGACAGTCTGGAAGAAATACCTGCATCGTGGACAAGTCGGTTTCGTTCGTCATTATAAGTATTATTTCCCACCTTTGTCACAATGGTAGATGAAGTGGGCTGCTTATTCTTGGTTCTGACATATATTGGTATGGTATAGGATGGGTAGGGTGGTCTTTCTCGGTGAATTGAACAGAGACACGTGTTCTTAAACTACGTAAAAATATAAAATCACTTGAAACCGAACCATTAGCACAGGGCGTTGTATTATGATGTAAACAGGATGCAACGACGGAAAGTTGATGATCTGAAGCCAGATTTGCATGGCGGTCAAGGTGAAGCTTCAGCTCCTGTATGTACCTCTCCACAAGATCATTCGATTGGTGGTGTCCGGGAGAAGTTCGAATGTGACGAATGCAGTTACTCACAAGGTACTCGTCAAATTCCTTTGAGTCGAAGTTCTTCCGTTATCTGAGACCAAGCAAACCGGTATTCCCATGTATTTGAAAGTAGAGCGAAGTGCTGAAATTGCAGAGCAAGACGTCAGACTGGCCAGGGGTTGTACATCTAACCATTTTGAATAGGCGTCGACAAGGACAAGATATTTCTTGTCACCGTAATGAGCCACATCTATGTGTACTCGCTCAAAAATGTGCGTGGCCTCCTCCCATGATTTTAGGTGGGCGCTTGTCCGTTTCCTAGCGTTTGTTCGACAAGTGTCATACCTTTGGATGAATGCATTTACGGATTGATCAATGTCAGGTCACAATAAATACTGTCGGGACAAGCGTATCATTCGTACAATACCCAGATGATCCTGATGCAATAAACGTCCACGAAAAAACTTTGCAGGAACAACTCGAGAACCACGATAGACTATACAGGCTTGGATGGTGTATTCTTCCAAGGCCTTCGAATAAGGTAGGATCTTAACCGGAATATGTAGTGGCTAGCCGTTTGTGATGTAACGTTTGAGTAAAATAATTTCAGGATCTTGATGATAGGCTATCTCATGGAGTAGACTCTCCCGTTCTGTGAATTCCTGAAGTGAATTAATCTATAGCATGCTAACCATCGGTACTTTGGAGACATCTTGAGCGATGGGTAAGCAAGACAACGTGCGTCTGCGAAGTACATGTGTTCGCCTTTCAAGTATTGGATCGAGTAATCATAGGCTTTCAAAGTTGTGGCCAAGCGTTGTAATCTGCAAGATACCCGTTCTGTATTAACGGAGGAATTAAATATGTATTTCAAAGGAGCATGATCTGATCGTATAGTAAAATTCTGGCCAGCAAAGAAGCGATGAAAATATTTGATGGCTTCGACTATTGCGAGAGCCTCTTTGGTTTGAATTGATCATAACACCTGATAGATCCATTTGGAATATTGTGCAATAAAAAAGCAACTGCGTCGAAGTGAAAAGAAGTCCACGCTCAGTGAGTATCGAGCTTTAGAAGAGCATAAAGAGGACGTGCGATGTTAGAAAAGTTGGGACAGAAATGATCGTAATGTCGCAGACTTCCCAATAAACTTCGTAATTGTTCTTTATTGGTGGGTTGGGGCCTCTATACGCTATGGGTTTGGAAGGAGTTTTCCGTCGTGAAGAATAAAACTGAGAAACTTGACCCGACCTCAGCTTGGCCTTCTTGACACTTCTTCTGATTGATCTTGAAATTGTTCGCTGCAAGCCTCTCCTTCACTGCCCGTAATGTAGAGTCATGTAGTTCCTTTGTGGGAGTACCTATGAAGATATCGTTTTGATACGCCGTTACGTACGGTATCCCACTTAATACTTGATCAATGACCTCTTGGAAGATTAGAGGCGTGGCTGATATACCGAATTGCATTTTGGTGTATGCAAAATGTCCCAAATGCGTGGAAATGCAGGTAAGACTTTGACTCGCGGTGTCGAGCGCAACCTGGAGATAAGCATCTTCTAAATCCAACACGGAATGTATCTTAGCACCGTTGACTTTATGTAGAATTTCCTCTAAGCGAGGTAGAGTGTAGGTGTCTCTGTCTATTATTCTGTTTAAGATTATACTATAATCTTCACAGATTCTAATTGGTCTGGCTGCGCCAGCCGGTTTAACTACTGGCACTATGGGAGCAGAAATCACAGGATTTTGTACAGGATAGATGATACCGGCGGCGAGTAGTCGTTTTAATTCCACTTCAACCATAGCTTTCATGGAGGATAGGCTCCGAGCTGGGTAGCACATTCCGTCCATGTTGCTTTCGTTTTTAAGACGGAAACTCGCTACAAAGTCCGTTTGTTCACGTGACAGTGTGGCACATTCTTTAACGAGTTGAAGGTGGGGTAAGTAAGGTGGGGTACCCAGAATAGGCTTGGTATTGTCCGCAGTAACCAAGATTTCACCGATGTATGAATGATTGTTGAAAATTATTTTGACATTGTTAATTGTCCCTAATATATTCACTTTTACCATAATCACTAACCATAAGCACGTAAGGCTAGATTAGGTGGTGGTTGAATAGAATGACCTGTCGCCTTTGCAAGTGACATCGGAAGTTTAGTTACCTGACTTCCAGTATTAATAAGAAAATTTATCACGGTATCACCAACGTGACAGATCTCATGCCAAAAATTAGCTGTTTCGCCGGATACGTCAAGGACCACGAGGTCTCCTTTGCTACTTGATACTGAACTGCAAATAGTGTTGTCAGCGGAAGTTGATAAGGCATTCGAAGTTGGCGATCGACAAACTTTGGAAATGTGCCCTTGCTTACCGCATTTCAAGCAAGTAGCTCGGCGGAATTCACATTCAGCCCTGAAATGACCGCTGTTATCACAGCTGTAACATTCAATTTTTTTTGCTGGTGAATTTCGTGGCGAAGCGTATTTGTGAATAAGGTTGCTTGGAATCATTAATCGATGAAGATAAATGTATTGAAGTAGATCCAATGACTTAAATTGCAACGAATGAATGTCCTACGGTGCTCGATACAGTCTCATTTAAAATAGCTAATTGCACCGCTGCATCTAATATCAGATCTGTAGTAGATAAAAGCTTTGCTCGAACATCATGGCTGGTCAAACCAAAGATAAATTGCGAAAGAATTAAACCTTCTCGTAGATTGCCGAATTGACACCGATTAGCTTGATCCTTGAGATGTTGCAGGTAGGTACTTACAGAATCACTATGTTGAAACATAGAATGAAGCTGGAGTCTTTTGTAGTGAAGGATTTGCTTTGGACGAAGATAATTAATTACAGTTGTCTGAATAGTTTCGAAAGTTACACTGTCAATATCGGCCGGAGCACGAGTGTTTCAATAAGCGAGAAAGCAGCTTGTCAACATGTAGCTAGTAAAATTACTTTTCCCACATTAGCTTTGTCGGTAGCAACGATATTAAATCGTAAGCGTATAAAATACTGTTCAACTTCCGGATATTTTAATGGCATATTTTCAATTTTTCCTATTGTCGCCATGTTATATGTTGGTATTTTTTTTTTGAATAAAGGAAATGAAGAACGCAAACGTAGCAAACATAAAACAGGTGTATTATCATCTCGAACCGAAATGGTTGTGTATAACATTTATTTAGATACGGTTTACATAATTAGCAAGGAATGCATAAGTACGCGTAAATGTTAATCAGTAAACTTAACTCAGCAAGATATATTACAAGATAATATTTACTACATTGGTTTAATAACTGAACCACGAAACAAAGTATTTACTATACCAATGTATAAATGAATGTCTATTGATTATATTAGCTAATCATAATGGATATATGGTGATACACAATATGCCTTATGTTTAAATTTATTTGTTTTCGTAATTATTTCTAAGACCTATTCTTTTTGTATTACAGACTGCAGTTTTTAATGTGTCAGAAACTATTTCAATTTTTTATTTTATATATATTTAAATATCAAATAATTAATAAAAAGAACTTATATTTTGAATTACATGCAGAGTAGTAAAATATATATATCTCCATTTTACAATAAAACTATCAAAATTAATTCAATGTGTGTTCAATTAATATAGCTAAATTAATTTAAGGTATCCATGAGGTTTTAATTATTTCATAATCTAAACCTACGGCAGTAGGTTGTTAGCTCATGCGCGCAACTTACGTACAGTAAGGTATATTAGAATACCACA
>JAYRBW010037138.1:0-11855 GCA_036023295.1 Invenusta paracnida | reverse complement strand
CATATATTTTCATTCAATTAAATGTGACGGTTGCTAAATTATTGACTCTAACTGTGTTTTACGTACATATATATACAAATATTTAATGTGTATGTGGAATTTAATTTTTATATGTAATGGCAATGTGGTTGTATTGCTAAATCATGTTATTATACAATACTTAATATGAATAATACAATAGATATTATTTAATTCACAATTTTAGTGCACAATAGTGAGTATAGCCCCTAAAAAGGTACACATATTATATTCTCGGAAAGGTAACGGTAACTTAAACGCTCCATTTGTTTTCCTATAAAAACCATGTACCCACCCTAGGGGAGAGCCTCCTACTGCCGATATTATAGGAAAGCGGTAAATGGATTGTAAACAACAATTATAATTAATTACAATACTGTTCCAACCGAGATGGGAAATACAATGCTTTAAGGATTGTTTTCAAAATATATCATTTATCTCTCAACTAAAGAAAGCTATAGATAACTCATCACTTTCCCCAATTCAGGGCAGTTTAGTATACTATAGAGGGGTAAGTCACGGTGATACACATTCTAAATTGACAAACAAGACGATTTCCTCAAGAGAGACTGACATCCTGTTGAAGTATAAAAGGAATTTATATAGAAATAATTGCGATGGCAAAGTAATAACAACAAATGCTCAAATTTCCATTCTTCGTAGACTAAGGAACTATAATTAATTAATAATTTGCCATTGATGAGTGAAATATCGAGAATAATTTATAATAAAAAATATAGTCATCAAGTCTATATTCCATCTTTCACAACACTTTATTTTAAAAGTAAAATTATTACAGAATACTTAGAAGGACTACATTTGGCTATGCAAAAGTAGTATACTAAGTATAATAGGTATAGTAAACACAAAAACATATAATTATTACTATATATTCGAATCAATATAAATATCTTAATAAAACATAGAAAATCTGATTGTTCATTAGTTAATAATAAACTTGAATATGAAGTTATTTTAATTAAATGCAATTCAAAGATAACAATTAATTTCAACTTACGTAACGCGCCATAAACTTGGTGAGATAGACCGTCCAGATATCGTAAACATTGGGCCACTTGAACAGCGCAATGCCCTTCTCGTAGGACTAAAAGGGTGCAAAATGGGTGACATTAAGGTTACATCATAAACAGTGGCGGTAAATAAATAAAAGCGGTCTAGGTTCCCATACATAAATAAATAAATATATATCACTAAACAATCTATTTATAATTAGTATTTTACTAAACATCACTACTCAGTTAAATAATCACAGAATCATTTTTACCACTCGTACGCCATTAGGCAGGTTGGCAATTCAGAGGTAATTATGAAGTTCTTCCATGCAAAGCCCATTGTTCACTTCTAGCATCACAGCCTCATCTATTCAGTAAGATATTTGTCGTGTAGTCTATATTATAACCTGTCATATTTGCACACGATCCGTGTACACTGGTCGGACATTCAGATATATCTTCTCGCAATACTGAACATTCTAAATCCTCGAACTAATTAGTCTTTCAACATCTCAACAATCATGGCCCTAATAATACGTTGTCTTTTGTTTGCACCAATTTACCTCAAATTCAAGACTACAAAAGCCGATTAGCTTGTGCTAAGTATTGCGCATAAGGCAATATACGTTTAAGCCGGCTTGCTGAATTTATCGATTTTAAAGCAACAAATTATCAGAACAATGCTGTATCTTGATTTTGTATTATTTTTCATGATGAGCTCAGCTGAAGAAGTAGTGAAGAAGAATTGATCATAATATATGCTATTGAATCACGTGATTACTTAATCAACCAATAAGATGTTAGCGTTGGCTTGACAGAAACTATGTAACACGTTTAATTTCAGTCAATGTCAGTCGATGAGTTTATCAAGACGGCTTGAATATGTGTACTGAATTAATGGTTGTTACTTACTTATAATTTAATAATTACTTAAATATAGGTTTTCCCGATCAAATAGAGACCGTGCGACAGAACAAATGCGTCAACCTCAGATCAAATAGAGACGACTGAGATTTGAATTTTAAAATTGCGTATTTCGTCAGACCAAATGTTGACAAATGCGTCGCAGGCAAAATTAAATGTCGACATAATATTATTATATAGAGCGTTTAGAGATTATAATGTTAACTGAGAGTTGATATCTATGTATCGTGGCATCTTAAATTAAAGCTCTCATACATATTATTAACATATTGCAAACTATATATATACGCTTAAAATAAATAATAGGGCAAAACATTAACTAAGTTTAATGCATTAAAGTGTAACATTTTCCATTTAAATTGAAATCCGTTTTAGTGCTGCACTAATAAGAATAATAATGCTCTAAGAATAATAATGCTATTATAATGCTACAAGAAATAAACACTAGTTCGGTTGTCTCAAGTTAAATTACTTGATATGTCTGCCTGTATGCTGTATATCAGTAGCTAACTAATAGTGTGAGCAAAATTATACCTAAGTATTGTATTCAGAAGTTTGAAATAGTAGACATGTAGCTTTAGGCGGGAAGATTAGTATGTATCTTATAGCTGGAAGTAAAACTAGCAGTTATTTGTATAGAAAATAGACAGACTGACGATATTAGCTATAGCAATAAACTATAAATATTATTTTCATATATTTTCTATAGTTAAAAGTCAATTTCAAGTTTATAAATTTTGATATACTTTATAATTCATTGGAGACTAGTTGCTGTGTAAATGGTATAAGATGTTTTCAACAGCTTATCATATAATGCAAAATAATGGTTAAAATAAGATGTAAAAATAAAGGCTATGATATAATTATTTATGCTTATTTCCATTTATATGAGTCCTTGAAGATAAGAACCTATAACTGGGCCATATAATAAACTGACTTGAATTAACTTGCCATTAAAATTAAATTTTGATAAAATAAGAAGTATTTCTATTTTACATATATAGGTAGTAGATAGTTTGCAATATGAATTACTGAATGTTCACAATTTAATTTGTATTATACATATATACTGCCCAAACACATATAGGCATTAATCTAAGTTAAATTATTGCGTGTTTGCATTTGATGTTGCCGGGACGCATTTAATGTTGCCTGGAAGCATTTGATGTTACCGAGACGCATTTGATGTTACCGGGACGCATTGATGTTGCCTGGAAGCATTTGATGTTGCCTGGAAGCATATTTTGATGTTGTCTGGAAGCATTTGATGTTGCCTGGAAGCATATTTTGATGTTGTCTGGAAGCATTTGATGTTGCCTGGAAGCATTTGATGTTGCCTGGAAGCATATTTTGATGTTGTCTGGAAGCATTTGATGTTGTCTGGAAGCATTTGATGTTACGGGGCGCATTTGATGTTGCCTGGAAGCATTTGATGTTGTCTGGAAGCATATTTTGATGTTGTCTGGAAGCATTTGATGTTGTCTGGAAGCATTTGATGTTACCGGGGCGCATTTAATGTTGCCTGGAAGCATATTTTGATGTTGTCTGGAAGCATTTGATGTTACCGGGACGCAATAAATGTGGCCTTATCAACATTTAGTCTAATGAAATACGCAATTATAAAATTCAAATCTCAGCCGTCTTCATTTGATCTGATGTAGACGCATTTATTCTGTCGCCCCTCTCTATTTGATCGGAAAAACCAATTTTAATTAAATAAGATAATTATTATTTTACATATAATATAGGTAGTAGGTATATAGTTACAATATAGTTGCAATATGAATTATTTACTGTTTACAGTTTCATTTGTATTATGTATACCGCCCTAATATATATATATATATTAATCTAAGACGTCTAAATGCCTGTACTGGTATCTTATTCAATGCCTGTACTGCAGGTGTCTTATTTATCCCTCGTTAAAGACACTCAAAACGTAGTGTTCAATTATTTATTCTAATACCCAATATAAAAAATATTCTACACTTCACATGTGCGATATCAAGTTTCTCAATTCAGTCAAGTTAGTTTTAGACGATAAGAAGATAATGCTTATCAGAATAAAGTACACATTTATTGTTCTAATCTAGAATAAATACAAATTACAATAAAACTGATAGTCGTGATTGATTGAAAGATCAAAAATAGTAGTCAATTATATTTGATAGATAAATGGATTCCAAACCTGCAAAAACAATTAATACAATACTTACTCAAAACCGAGTAAAACTATACCAAGTGTAACGAAATCAAATAAGTTATGTTTAAATCGAATAAGGAAATTTGCCTATCGGATAGTTTTTGAAGAAAGTGACACTAAAATTATTGTACGGTAATTCGATCAAACTGTTTCAAGTTGGCGATTTTGGATAGAAAACTTAAAGCAATAAATATCATAAATTTGTATTGCCTAATTATAAACTTTGTTCAGTATCAAAACTACAATCAATTCAAACAATTTTTTAAGGTATAGAGTTAATACAAAGTAAAATAAATATTGCAGCGTTTCTCATAATACATTTTAGACTGATTATCCTCCTAGTATGATGGCATTTGAAAAGTTCTAGACGAAGGTGAAAGAGAACAGGAATGACTTCAGATTGGTGGAATTGTAAGTATAATAGGTACCATATATAATAAGCTAGATATGCGTTAGTAAAGTAATTTAATTGGCAACGCCTCTAAGGTATTCCCAGGTGTTATCAACATATTTCATTGTGTGTATTAAAATAAATTTTACCAAGAATTTGTGTCAATTCTTTTATGTGTATAAACTTTCTACTTAGTCAAGGACCTTGTGAATTCCATATCTACGTCGCTTAGCAAAACAATACAATAGACGCTACCGCATCGTCTGACAACTTACTGTGAAGGTGCGTATAAGACTAACTAGTAGACCATTCCATGCAAGACGAATAATAAAACAATCGAATCAACAGAGCTGCAATAAATAAAATTAAACGTCAATTGTCGAAGTGACTCCTGTTTTTTCTTTCCTGTCAGCATTAAATTCAGAAGGAATATAAAATAGTAACTATATGAATACTCGTTTCTAATGACGACGTCAAGTCTAAAACACACAGTCAACAATATAAATAGTGAGGGAAGTTGTCTAGAAAACTACTATGATGATAATATTGCTAACACAGTATATTAAAATGAAATCGCACTTTCGAATTTAAACAAATTTATTAGAATAAATATTATTGAAAGCTGTTTCATGGTGCGTTACGGTACGGTGCTGTTAAATGATCGACCGATATCTTAAGATCAATGTGGAAGAAATAAAAACCAACCTCGACTTTATTTCAGTAGAATAGCAGTAAGGTGGAGTTTTATACAATCAAAATATCACGAAAACCGGTGTTTACTCGACTGGATCAACAAAATGCACACAAATCTGGAAATGATGAGAAAGTAGACTACAGCGTGCCGGAAACATTTCTAATCCAGTTAAATAAATGTAATATTATAATGTATTGTCTTTATCAGTGTCTCGAAATCAATTAAGCACAATATCCACAAGTAGACGAGAGGGTGGGGGGGGGGGAATATTTTGCTGAGTAACTTTGGAAAGAACAAGAATGCCTCTGCATATCTATTAATTTACTTTACGCTATAGAGCAGTGACCTGTAGGTTAAGAGTTGCGGGAGGGGGGGTCATAAAAACTTCACCTGTTGCCACCAATACCTGCTACACTGTACAATTAATTATTAACTGAACCACAAAACAGAAGCATCGGTCATTCTTGATGTTGAGGAACGGAAATAAATAATTTCTTCACAACAAGTCTCAACTAGGAATATAACGGCTGATTAACTGAGCATATATTTCTTATTCTGGAGAAAAAGTTAAACTTATCGATATCTTAAAAAGGACTGAAAATAACTTCCCTAAGTAATTTTTCCAAGAAAAGGAATAATGACAAGGCGATATAAAGAAGTAAGCTCACATTAGAATTAGTGGTTATCATCTAGTAGATTGTTGTCCATTTAAAGAACAGTCATAACTTAGAGAACAACAACAACTACATTAAAAGTAGTGTACCATCTAGTATATTGTCGTCCATTTAAAGAACGGTGATAAATAAGAGAACAACAGAAAAACCTTGATTGCAGAAAAACTAACATTTACATGACCTCTTTTCCGTAATAGTTTGTGCAATTAGAGTACCGCGGTAATTGAGCATAAACAAAGCACTTTATAGTGAAATTGTAAGTTAATTAATTAAGTGCTGGAAAACTAGTCAGGTCAAATTCAGTTCAAAAAGGAATTTTAGACAGAAAAGACAAACAATTTATATGACATATTTTTTAAATATCATTTACATAAATACTAGCCTAAAACTGAAAAATATATATATATATATTTTACTAAATTAATACAAATATGCCATAATGTTATGCTTTTTAAACAAGGTTGAATAAAATAATCTGAATTTAATATACAATTCAATTATAGTTCTAAATTAAAACACCTACATAAATTATAATATATGTAATATTTAAGAATCGAATGACGGAATATGGAACAACATTTTGATACTAACCTTAAAACATATATTACCAGTTTTATTAAGACAATAAGTGTATCAATAATGCAAAATATTCAATTAACATACATTGTCCGAGTTTGTCCTTAAAAATGGACTATTTATTTTAGTTGACTTTAATTAATTATATGTAATTAAATAATAAATGTAAAACGTTTTGCTATATTTCTCTAAAATACAAACAGAAATTTTAGATTTTAATAAGAATAAGAATAAAAAATAAGGCCATCACGGATATTTCATTACATACATATATTTTTGTACACTATTTTTAAAGTGTAAAGAATTTAAGAATTTTTAGATATTAATTAGTGTCGGAAGGGGCTAACACAAGGCATTCATGATCATTCAAATAAGTCTAATTTATTTAGGTAAAACTTTCCATCACCGAAATTTCAAACTAAAAATAGATCTCATTAATAGTTTTCTGTTATGTTTTACTGTGAAAATAGAAGTTGATTCATACAAATTAGTGTATATAAATAAACCATTCTAAGATGTAAAATATCTCATAATATTGATAAATTCTATCTAAACCACTATTTTAGTATTTTCAATTATTATCATATACGTAGATTGATAAATTATGCGGTCAAACTTGCAAAAGAACTGGGAAGTTAACCCAAAATTCAAAGCTCCTAACGAGTCAAATAGTGTAAAAGATAAAATGCACGGATTTATTAATCATAATTCAAATGACAACAGGTTGCAAAAATACACCTGCCCATTAAGACAAAACAAAAATATATCTTTTCATGACAATTAGGTTAAAAGTATAATCAAATTTTCCTATTTTTTAAATATGGGAAATCAGAAAAATGTCCCTAATCTGTTCCAGCTACCATATGGTGATGTCTGTGATGTCTATTTTCATGAACCTAAAAGTTCATGAACAGAATTCGTGGATCAGTTCATGTTCTGGCCCACAAATTAACGATCTCGGATAATTGCTAATCTTAAAGTAGAAGGCAGAGGTGAATGCGAGACTACCTAGTCTAGGGAGACATTTTTAACGGCACATGACCAATTTCTTGACCAACATAATATGTAGTTCGGAATGTAGTGAAACTAATCTTTCTAAAAGCGTGGTGATTGTCGTGTATATTATAGTATGTGATTAGCTAAGTAATGCATCGCAATGAACCCGCAGGACTTAGCCAGAAGATTATATATATACGAGTAATGTGGTAATATACCCACAAAGACAATGAGACTAGGATGTAGGGAGATCCGGTTTCATCAACATAAACTTGTCTCCTTTGACCTCAACGAAAAAGGAGGTATATTCTAATACTGTGCCACAATCTGCCCTACAACAAAACATGCGACTCTCTAGTAGGATAATTATTTAACTAAACCAGTAACATTTTATTACTTTCCAAAATATATTGAATCAAATTTAGGCCGAATTTGATATTTAAAAGCATTTAACGAAACGACAAAAAAAGCAATTGATCGTTCAATTTTTATCGATCAAAAAAAATTTCTTCACACAGCTTCCCCAATAGAATAAAAATAACAAAATAAATAAGTTATACAGTGAAAATGATCGCTTATATTGCAAAAATCGTACATAATATATATCTTATAAATTAGGTTTGTTCCACTTATCCGGATAATAATAGAAAATCAAGTATCTTCTCGGATAAAATGTTTATTATAAGACTGGTGCAAGGCCCCAGTGCAAAAGTGAAATGGTTACAGCTTACAAGTCGATATAATATGTCAAAGCAACGAATGTGCTACGATCATGCCATGAGTTTTTTGTTTGTCGTAAAAACCAAATATTGCTTCGACATTTAACCAATCTGTGAGCTGTTTGGAGTATAATCATTGCACATTCGTTGCTTTGACATATTATCGACTTGTAAGCTGTAACCATTTCACTTCTGCACTGAGGAAGCTACGAACGCAGCGAAACGTCTACAGTCTAATAATAAACATTTTATCCGAGAAGATACTCTTTTGTTTTTCTATAATGTGTATATCGTATAACAAGGAAAAGAAATAATATATGTATATACATATACATCAGGCAAAAGTACATTTTTATGAAGACCCCGAGGATCAAACGTAGGCATATTATAAACTAGACATATTATAGACGGAAGCTAATATATATTTGATTATATTTAGTAGTATTCGTATTACACATTTGTCACAAACCAAACTTTCCATAATTATGAAAAGCAAATTTAACAGTCTCTGATGTCTCAAAATGTTTTGGCATTCTTACTGTCTTTTTTTCGGACAAAAAGAATTAGATAAAAATCTGCATAATCTAGTAGTACCAAAAAGGAGGATTCATTTAGTTTGAAACGCACTATATCATATCGAACAAACAATCACAAAATAAAGTATAACACAGTCTAAACGTGAGTTGCATTTATAATCAACGAAGGAAATAAATTATTATTGTGTATTTACACAGTGGAGGAGTTGGTAAAATTACACTTTTATTTTCATGTAGGTACAGAAGCATAAACGCTCCTGGGGCTTACCGTATAGATAAAACAGAAATAAGGAGTCAATGTGCAACTATAACCTAATGCAAAGGTATACGCAATAGTAATATGTACAAATAGGTACTCAAAATCTGCTGTTAATTAATCTATATACAACAAGAGTCAAATGAGTTCGTCTTAATTACTGAAAGGGCTTTCGATACCGAAAAGAAGCTGGAAGATATGTCATTTGATATCTGTTTGAAAGAGGAGAATAGCACGAAAGGACGCAGATATTTGTCCTTCATGGGTATGTGTGTCCAAAGTGCTCCTAGAGATAAAAAACTTCCTATTAAAAATGACGAGGGCGTAGACAAAGAGGTATTTGATTGTCCTTTGGTTGAAGGCAGCAATGAATGAGACAAATAGAGGATGTGGATGTCAGGAGTTCAGTCAATCGCGAATCGGATGACTTACAAAGGCAAGAGGGGATGCGGACGGGCGGAGAGCTGTAGAGGAGACAGGTCATATGAAGGAGTGTCTCGGTTGAGTCATACAAGAGACGGTGTCTTCACTCACTCCCAGCTGTTGCTTGATCTGCCTGCTAGTGGTGCTTAAGGACCGGCCTCTGAAGCCACCCAGACTGCCACTTAGGCCTCCACCCCCTCCAGCAGCCCGCTCGACCATCAACTGCGGCTGAGAACAGCAGCAGAGGACTACGCCGCAGCCGAGACTCGTGAACCCCAGACCCAGCAGGGCCCCGCCAAGCACCATCTGGGTCCAGTCGAACTGGGTTTCGTGGTTCAGGCCCCCGGGGTAGGCGTCCGTTGTGGCGAGGCCTCTCTCGAAGTAGGCCTGATGAGCCCGCGGACGGTTAGCCATGGGCGTGTCCGTGGCGGCCATGGTGTGCTTACTCGTGCCCAGGGTGATGAAGAAGCACATGACCGCAGCCACGAGCAGGGCCAGTCCAAGCACGCAACCGATAATGGCCGAGCAGTAGAGGCATCGCGTGCGCGCGGGAACCCGGTAGAGTTTGATGGGGTGCTCCGACAGGAAGGATCCACTTGTGATCTCAGTTTCAGACTGGTTCAATGCAGCTGATGCCATCACGCACGATATTCTATCCTGCCTTTCCGAAATACAGGTTACTAACAACTGACTGAGAAATGTCATTCCCATTATCGTAATAATATGTATCTCTCCAACGTTTTCTTCCCTCCTTCTCCATCTCCTCCAATTACATTGGTTCCCAGGCGACAGCCAATCAAACTCCCCCTTGTCATCCGTTGCTTCTTCTTGCAAATATGTACAATTAAAATGTCAACTCGAAAACAGCAGCATGTTTTTCTTGAACTACAATTAATGTCACTTGTAAGGCTCGCAAGAATACACTATTGAACAGTTCTACATTAGCCAAATTAGTAATTATATACTCAGACGTACACTATTTTTGCAGTGTTCCTAGTGGAACACTTTTACTTTGCCACAACTGTCTAGTACGTGTTTACGAATATAATCGTGAAAGGGTAAACATAAGTAAACAGAAAATACATTAGTTGGGAGAGAATATTTCTTCCGTATTGTCTCACCTTGAAAGCGTCTTCAAAGTAGTTATTCTCCTCGAGAAAGAGGCCATAATTGATAATGATTTGGGGAGTTGTAATTCTCAAGTCGATCATCCTTTCGTACACAGACTAAACAGGCAGAGAGAGAGAGAGAGAGAGAACAAGATGTAATACTAGTCGCATAAGTACATAGTGACGACACACTCGAGATTTAAGTATTATGCGCTTTCCGGAACAGAAAAAAAGTGATATTATGTTGCACAAAGCAATGCTTCGTTTTTACATTTTTGAATCATGTTCGCGTAAACAATATCTATGAATCTAAAACGATTATAGATGATAGAAATAATCCACATACCTTCAGGCCTTCGATAATCGTTTCACAGATAGAGTATACAACAATTATCCAAATTACTAAAGCAAAGGGGACTCCTTTCCCTGTTCAGAGAACATTCCAGTTAAACCTATATCTATGTAGGTGACTGTCTTTATACTCGGGCGCATAATACTAGGCGACATGGGGGGAAATTTTGGATTCAGAAAAGGCATTAAATAGGCGAAAAAGAGAATATTTTAGTCAGCAAAATATATATTATCAGGTATTTTTATATTTTAAAAAGTAAACATCCAACTTATGAAGGATTATCAATAAATTATGTAACATAACAAATATTCCTCAGAGAACCTACTTTGTGATACTACTTCTGCGCCTTGGACTATTTTACAATTTAAAAAATAGAACAGTATTCTATACAAAATTGTGTAATACTAGTTACATGACGTACGTATAATTGATGAAATGGCGGCCTTTAGGTTGGGGGTGCAGACAGGGTATCGCCTAGGTTACACTTGGAGATACTGAATTGAAGTTGAGGGCAGAATTTGAGTACACAACGTCACCGAGTGCATTAAGAGGAGAGTCCAACGAACGAAACATGCAATCTCGTACCCAACAAACTAACTACCTCGCTGGAATAGATTATTCGGCAGTTCAGCTGCCAGTTGAGATATGTTCCGGATGTCCACGTTTATCTCTATATGCTCACATCCTCAGACAGTGACTGTAAACACTGCATTTCAAGATGACAATAAGAACGAAAGCTCGCGCTGTTAGTGTGAATAAGCCGTGACTTTCAGCTGTTTTAGCTCTCAATAATCGACGCCTTCTGACGTCAGATGTTCCAGCAAACACTCTACTTACTTTTAGAGAAGCATATCAAACTAAAATAAACTGCGTACACCAGGGTGGCCGCGAATTCCTTCCAAAAAAATTATAGTATATCCAACAAAATTATAGTATATTTTTAAAAAAGCAAATTTTGTAAAACAACCGTT
>JAYRBW010037127.1:0-11856 GCA_036023295.1 Invenusta paracnida | reverse complement strand
ATACTACTTTTTCCATACCCATTTACATCAACTTTATTAAAATAAAACGATTTTTTATATACGACGATTTACAGCGGAATTTATATGAAATCAATAAGAGTGGAATCTCTGTCTATTATTACTCTATGCAAGAAATACTGAGCTATTGTAAATGATTTGAAAGTATGTTTAAATTAAAATTTTAGATTATTGAATAAGCGTTTTAATCTATATTTGAGAAGTATTAAAGAACGACGGACAAATAGAAGACAATAACTCTAGAATTATACAGACTGGTCACTAATTGAAGGAGGAAGCATTTTTATTATTTAAGAACGAAGTTAACACAAGACCAAAATAAACTTTGAGGATAAGAATTTCAAACAAGAAGTTTGGATAAGTTAATAAGATCAGAGTGGAATAAGTTCCAGGAGAAGCAATAAGACGACTAATAAGACGAACTATTGTTGTGTTTTCAATTTTTCTGCTATATAATAAAATGAAATCGTTGAGCAGAAAATCTAATGATTTCTTTACTAATTTTAGGAAAATGTAATTTTGCAAACAAACAAATTTTGCATTTTTTAAACATTGAACATTTTTTGGGGTTAAGGGAAATAAATGTATTTAATAATATTAATTTATAGATTTTTGTAGATAGCTGTAGATTTTATTACGAAATCTAACCTACAATTACCTGTAGTAGTGTCAATGTTTACGTAAGATGTATAATGCATATATCATACATATTGTTCATATATGGAATAACAGTAATGTTCTAACTTTTAGAAGTTAAAATATCATCATTTTCGATTTAATTATATTTGCTTTAATATCTTAAATGTTTAGAATTGTAATTTGAATGCATTGCTTTTCATAGTAATTTTTATATATATACCGAAAATTATACTTGCTGTGTATAATATTACTGTCAATTAATAAAGTAGTTTATAAAAATTTTAGATATGAGAAACTATATGTAAGTAATAAAAATAGAAGACATTGTCATATTTGATACTTGCGAAATATTTTTTTAATTCGGTTGAAACTTAATTAATGCCCATAATTGTAAAGGCATAAATTCTTTGGAATGAATAAATATTCAAAACACATTTAATTTTTTTTAATGAATAAAAAAGCATAATCATAATAATTAGGATTGAAATATTAATAAATGACTATTAATTAAATGAGATATAAATAAATAGATATAAAATATATATACGTTATCATGTATGTATAAAATTAGTTAATTAAATATATCAAAAGTTTTGATGCGTTTTCTATATATTAATGTTTGCTTTAATGTAAAATACATACTAAACTATACAATATTATTTCAATTAAGTAATGAAATTGCAGATATAAAAAAATGAATAATATAACTATTTCAATCAGATACATTCCTAAATAATGGCTGCACCTGTATATAATTTTAATACACAAATTGTGTATGAAAATAAAAACTTAAAATAATCAATGAACATTAATAATAACGCCTCTGAACTTAAATTCTATTGTTATTTATAAAAATCATATCGGACTGTTGTCCCAACAAAAAGTTCACCATCTTTAAGTCAACACAAATCAACCACTTATGCTGATCATACAAAATTTTCTCCAGCATGTACTTCACGCTTCATACTTATCCTTCATTTTAGTCAAGCGAGCAAGAGGTACAGAGCAAAACTGGTTGTCATTGTGCAGCAGAACATATTTAACCGATCGCTTGTTGCTGTTAATGAACGGTCTCCAATCGTCGGGTCGATACTGTGGCACTCTAAGCTTGTGCAGAAGCTACTCAATATCTTTGCAGTACACCAAGTCGTTAACGTCAGAGAAAAAGCGGATGTACTGTTTATGCCTGCTGCAGTAGACGGTAATGCGAGTACTATCAGAGAGGAGCTTTTTCCTTTAATCTGGATGCCAACAGTACGGCAGAAGACTTTGACAAGTTGAGACCGCGAACTAGTTCATTTAACTCCTTTTAGGAAAGAGGATGTGGAGCATCATCATTAAAAACCACTTCGTCTTCACTTTCTGCAACATTGGAAAAATCCTCCTCATTAATGACAGGAAGTTCTCCATAGATAGGTACTGGAATTTCATCACAGTGAGCTACAGGACGACGTGCTGATTCAAGATTAGGATACTTATGGCTGTTCCTGTTTTTTCTGTTGATCCCAGTCAAATTAATAGCGCGTAAGTAGTAATGAGTCCCATGGTTTGTTGGCTCCCTTCAAACCATCTGAAGTTCAAACTTCAGAAGAATCTTGCCCTTGGTCCACTGACGCAGAGACTTGGTGCATGTCTTGTATACCATGTGTGGTGCCCAAGCTTTGTCCTGGTCACCCAATTTAATACCAAAATAAGAATAGTAAGCACGTTTTATAAAAATTGTGACTGGATTCCTGTTCGGAATAATGGTATATTCGCCATAGATGTAGCAGAATACAACGAGATTATTCTGTGCCCTTCTTTACTAGAGACACAACCTAATCAAATTTATCTGGCTATTTATCAACATGGCAAATGGACACAATTGCTCATAATTAAATTGTAGACAAAAAATGACTTCATTGAGAAAAAAGGTGTGATTTTTGGATTCAGCACATCAAAATTGTCCTTGATCAGTTGAAAAAACTTAGACAATAAATTTGTTGTTGACCAGTTATAACATTAAGAACTATTATTTTATGATATTGTTGAGATATTTTTGTCTCATCCTATTTTTAACATATTTAATCTTGATGTTCAAATGTGACTTTATTGTATTGATAAAGAATAGCATCCCATAATAAAATGTTTCTAATTCTCTAATGACTTGCTTAGAGATGTTATCAATTTTTATCATATATTCATGTTGAAAGGATATAGTAGTGGAATATTATCTGGAGAGAGCGATGATTTTTCTCACTTACCTTCCCGTTTCTCGATTATGTCGGTTATAATTTCCCGAAAAACGTGTTCTCTCTCAAATAAAATCGATTTTTAGTTATCCTAGATATTTTAAAGATTGCGTGGAAAACATAATAGTCTTCAAACTTAAGCAATCTATATGTAAATAAGTTATTGGGATTTATAACCCAATTAATGGTGATCTATTTTACTTTTTCAACTGTATAAAAACTATTAAAACGTTATTTAGTTCAATAAAATGAACATTCTAATAAATTATAGCACAAAATAATGATGAATATTCTTTAAAACGCAACATACTAAGGAACATTGACGACTTAATAAAGATCCTAATATTATGAGAAACATACTTATTTTAAATATCTGATTCTTAAGGGTTAGGGTTAGGGTAATGTAATCGCTCATATTACTCGCTCATGTAATTTGTAGAATTATAGCATCGTTAAATAAAGTTAGCAGTAATATTATCTGAAATAAAATAAAAAATAAATAAACCATTTGACAATTTAAAATCTTTATTTTCAAAAAAAGAACTAAGCTTTTGGTGTGTTTTACTTCATAATCATGGTGAAATTACCTTATAATAGCACAAAGGCTTCTAAATAGAAAAATAATTGTTACTATTTAGAATTCCTTGAATAGTATTATTATATAAATTATTTTTAAATGTTAATCATCCATTATCTTATATTAATGGACAAGATATTATCGTCATCATGTAAATTTCAAATTATATTTTTAAGAGTTCTAAACCATGTCATCAGCACAATTCAAAAATAGGTAAGTCTATTTTTTAACTTACTTTTATTGAAAACCACATTTAAATCTTTTTTTGTTGTAAAATATACCTTTGAATTATATTATTCTACCTATTTATGTTTATTTCATGCATTCCCGATTTGTACACTAATACACACATTAGTATTTGTGGTGCATCAGTAATTCAAATTATATTCTAAAAAAGTTCCGAAAATTGAGATTTTAATTTTAAGTAATTTTATTTTGTAGCCGATTATATATGAGGCATCTAATCAAATGAATCATAAATTTATTAAACGGTGCTAGTATATTTTTATGTATGCTCTTAACATATAAATGTATTATTCTATCGGTGAAAACTTATACTAAATAACTGTCTTTTGCTTAACAAATATAAACTTCATATAATTAAAACTTATTTATAAGACATATGGAAAAATATTAAAATAAAATCTGAATTTTCAAATTAATGTGTAATTTTTTTTCTATAATATAATTTTTATATAAATTATTTTTATTTTCTGCAAATATAAAAAAATGTAAGTTACATATATATAAATAGTTTACAAATATATATTTTTATATAAAAATGAAAATTATTAAATGACATTGGACAAATATTAACAAATTATATACTATATATTTAACTATATAAATATTTTAATTAATGGCACTTTAATAAATTTTACATGACAAACGTTACGAACACAATTTATAATATATTTGAACTGGTTATACAAACTCGTGACTACTTGTATAAGATAGACGATTACTTAATTATCCCTAGAAATTTTTCTCTTGTTCAGATTATTTTATTTTTGAAGTACTCTTGTAATGAAGCTTATGTTGTAATATTAGATATTTTATTTTAATTCAAGAGAATCCAACATATATATTTTTTTAATATAAAACGTCAGCAGTTACTTTTAAACGTATATTTTAAAAGTACACTTGATTTATTACCAGATGTTGTTGTTGTTGTTTCTAAAGATCACTTATATAGAAGTAGTGCGACTGAGTATTCTTTGTTTTATTATTATATAGGCTCTATATACATAGAGATTGAGAAAAGGAGTCAAGTGATCACAATTTTAAACGGTATATATAGAAAGTCGA
The DNA here is from genome assembly GCA_036023295.1 of Invenusta paracnida. Taxonomy (NCBI): domain Eukaryota; kingdom Metazoa; phylum Platyhelminthes; order Proseriata; family Coelogynoporidae; genus Invenusta; species Invenusta paracnida. The sequence goes on along the minus strand of JAYRBW010037127.1, from coordinate 7,083 downwards.
ATTATCTGTAGAATTTCTCTTTTATTATTAAATATAGTTACGAATACGTTAAATCATCAAATACTGTGCACAAAATACAATATTCACCTACACCGCTTTCTTTAAAAGTAATTTGATCAAGTAAGAGGTCTTTCGTTATTAATTATAACTGCAGAATTCAATGAGGTAAAATTTTATTTTAAGTGTCATTACATAATATATTTGAATAATATAATATAAAACATTTAGAAAAAATAATTCTAAAATTACGACAATTACTATCGCTAGAAGAAAAAATATTTTTTATATTTCTCTATTTATATATGTATTATTTTAAATTTCAAGTTAATAGAAAGAACGTATTCAATTCTTTCCAAATATTGAGACAACAAAAATGATAGAATATTTTTTTGGGACATAATTTTATATCTTTCTAATAATAATTAATCTATCTAACACATTGAGCATTCAGTTTATTTTTAGAAATTTCATTCATTGCAATATATTATGTATAGTTTGTTTAGTATTTGCTTGAATAAATAACGATTTCATTGTTGAAGGGAAAATTAAAGTTTAAAATAAAAATTTAATTAATCTTGGCATACTTTAATTTACTCACTATTCTAATTTATATTTAAGTGAGATATTCAAAGTTAAAAAATTCTTTAAATAATTAATATGGAATATATTGCATATTCACATATTTTAACTTATTATGTTAATATAAAACATGAGTTGTTAAGAAATAAAATGGCTTTCTTAAATAAATAAATAATTATAATATATTTCTATTTCAATAACAGAGTTTCAAAATATATATTCTTTAGGCGGAGAAGAGCACTTCAATAAGAAATTATAATTCAATAATAAACTGTTGCATACAACAACCTTTCAGTTTGCAATAAAAGATATTATAGAGGATACCTTTACTCTGGGGTATACAATAATGCTTAATTAAATATCTATTTAATATAGTCACACATATTAAGTGTATTCATCAAAAAAAGCTTATCAGTAGACACACATTATCCGCATAACAATATATAGGCACAACTGCATATGGGCTTATTCTTACTTAGAGTTTCTATACTTAAAAACGAAAATATTTCTATAACCTTGAAAAGTGATTCTTTTAATATAGTATAACTATATATTAATAAATAATATAATATAATATAATATAATAAACTAAAATTGCAATTACAATTACAATTAAACATTTTTGTTCATCATGTTATCAAAATACCATATTTATATTTATGCCATTTATCAAAAACACGAGATACATAAAATAATCTCCCAATATTTTTATTAGTAAAGCATGATTAAATGCTAAAATTCTCTCAAAAATTGTAAAATATTGGAATTGATATGTAATATGCATGGTTTACATATTATACAATGTCTATTTTTTTAAGTATTGAAATTCGGGTTATAATGTTTCGAAAATAGTAATTTATAAAATTTTGCTTTTTATATATTTTTAACTTAGAATTCTGAATGTATCGATGAATGGTTTTAAATTCTAATTTAATTATTTGGTATTTGTCAATATTACACTTTACTCAGTGATGTTGATTAAGGCATATCGTATATTACTTGCAATGTAATAAGTTTTATTGCGTGCCTTATTCCAATGAATGTTATATAAGTATATTATTTAAACTACATATCAATTGAAACATGAAAAAACCATAGATATTGAAACGCTTCATTGTATTTAATTTCTGTGTAACAGTATCCAATAAATAATATTTTATATGAAAAGACAGTTTAAGTAGACTGAAAAAAATGTACACACTTTTGCAGTACTTTTGTATATTATGTCCTCCTATCTATAATTCTTTCTTCAACTTTAACTTTACTTAATATGCATTTGTAGTTGTGCATTATAGCATAGAATAGTTAATTACCAAATTTTTAAAAGGGTAATTCCATTTTTTGTGATTAGAAGGATAAATCAATAAAGTAGTTATTAATATTATTTTATTTATTTATTTATTTAAAAGTTAACAGACACATATTAACTAGTTTGTTAGGAATAATATTTTTCAATTAAAAATTAATTTGATACACATATTTTCTATTTTGCATAAATATTATTATTTCATAATATTTATTTTCTAATTACTTTTTAACAGAAATATAATTGTTAAAATTATGACAATTACGACAGACTTTACACTTTATTTATTCTTTTATTGACTTAATAATAATAATAATAAAACTTTAACAAAATAACGATTAAAAATATAATATAGATGTATTCAGAAAAAACGTTTCTTTCTCAATTATTCCGTATACTTTAAAACTTAGACAATTGTAAAGATAAATGAAGAACAAACTTTATGGATATTTAAATTTTATTACAAACAAAAATCTATAATCCAAATAGAGAGTGTACTTTGATCATAAAAAGTTTTGTTAGAAAAATGTGTATAGATAAATGTTGCATTAAGTTTCATCATCTGTATATGACATTCTAATTAATTGACTTACTTATAGAAGCATATATAAGAAATATTCACTTATGTTATCAATGTTACTACATATTTTTTCGTAACTGTTATCAAAAAGAAGGTGTATATAATATATTTCAAAATGTCAAATAAAGTTTATTCAGATTTTTACACTTCAACAACCAATTGTGAACACGAATTATTGTAAATGCTGATATTTATTATATACTGACTTTTAAATTATGACATTTATATAATCAGGAAAGACTTATTTACCATCGTCTCTGCCTAGCCGACAGCTGTGTTAGTCGAGGGATAAGCAGTATGAAAAGTTTTCTTTTGCTTATAACACTATGTATTAAAAATTGCTGTTCTTTGTATTATATGAACATATGTAATCATAAATGCTTTATTGTCATATTGTTCTTTGTTGAACCTAATTGTTCTTTTCTTCCCCTACTTAATCAGGTATTTCTATTTCACAATATATTAAACTTTGGTCTGTGAGACGCAATGCATTTATTTTTGTTAATAGTTTATCATCTTGATTTGGTTATTCTTATTTACGCTATATTTTTCCATTCTTTAAAATTTATCACGGTACAAAATTCTTATTGTTGACGCTTTTACCTCTGTCTCCAATCTCAAATCAATACGTTATCCTGTCCTATATTCAACTATTCATACTAATCTTTGTTTCCCTTGCCTTATTTTCCCAGGTTTTCTTTACAATTATTTTGTTGACAATTAATTTAAATTTGTTTGGTTTTTAGGTTTAGTTAATATTTGTTTTTTCATTTTTCTTTTAATATTAACGTGTAATATATATATAAATGTTATTTAAAAATCTTTACATAATCAATCCACAGTCGTAAATTGACGTATCCTTAATTTTCTATTGATTGCTTTCACATTATTCCATTTATATTTATATTTATAATTATATTTTGTGTTTAAATTTTGAAAATGTGCATTCCTTGTTTTTTTATGGTGCATTATCGGTTTAATAGGCGTATTATTTGTTTTAATTAATTAAACTGTTTAACAAATCATTTTGAAAGCACTCTAGATACGTAAACATTTATTATACAACTAGAATTAAATTCATTTTTGTTAGAATTTTCATTAAAGGATAATTTTATTTTAACAAACTAAAGATTTATACTATTTGCAAAGAAATGTTTTCAACAGTAGGTACTTCGTGGAATTTCCTTTTAACAAATAGAATTTTGCCGTATCTCACTTTACGAATAAATAATGTTTTCATTAAAAGTCAAATTTCGAAAAATAAATTCACTCTTGCTGCTCCTCATTATTATATTAACATATCAATAAATAATTATCATTATTTCTAAAAGTATATTTATAATTTGTGAAATTATTACCGTATATCGTTAGTTTTTACTTCGTTATATATTATTATCCTTTTGTTTAATTCATTATTAAATAGAATTTTACACTAAACAAAATGTAAGAACGATTTAAATAAGAATAACGCAATAGACTAAAATACACTTATAATTCTTTCGTTATTAAGTGATTACGCAATCATTTTCTATAATATAATTAATGAGTCACCCTTAATTTGTAATGCTCAGTTAATAACTTGTCTCATTGTTTGGCATTCACATATTACGTATAGTTGTAGATTTTATTACGAAATCTAACCTACATGACCTGTAGTAGTGTCAATGTTTACGTAAGATGGAATATATGGAATAACGGACATGTTCTAACTTTTAGAAGGTCAAATATTATCATTTCGATTTAATTATATTTGCTTTAATCTCTTAAATGTGTAGAATGGAAATTTGAATGCATTGCTTGAATAGAACTTTTTTATATATACAGAAAATTATTCTTATATATATTTTTAAATAAAATGAACTTAAACGATATTTAGAGTTTATTCCTATATTTAAATGGACGGAAGTATATATATGTATTCGTAGTCCAGTTTTAAATTGGCTAAAGATTGTTTTTATTTTGAAATAATTAATTTTTGAAATGTATACGTATAACTACAGGTAAACCTACATGTATATAATATTACTGTCAATTAATAAACTAGTTTATAAATAACTTTAAAATAAGAAACTATAGGTAAGTAATAAAAAGAGAAGATATTTTAAAATTTAATATTTGAAAAAAAATAATTTAATTCAGTTGAAACTTAATTAATGCCTTTATTGTAAAAGCATAAATTCTTTGGAATGAAAAATATCCAAAGCACATTTAATTACCTATTTTAATGAACAAAAATCGCATAGTAATAACAATAATTAGGATTGAAATATTAATAAACCACTAATAATTAAATGAGTATTAATAGCAATATAATACGCATACTCACAATATTATTGTAAATAAATAACAAAATACAGTTATTTTTAAATTAGCATATATTACATCATTGTATGCATGATATGTGTGAGGAGCCTCGTAGCCTTTCGACGAATCTTGTCTCTACATTTCTTCATCCATTTCTGCTAAGGGAAAGAAATAAGCAGTTTGCTATTACATTATATTTGATCAGTTAAAATACATATTCGAGAAACCTCGCGCAGCAATCACCCCTATCGACAATTTGATCTATTGGGTCACTTCCGCAGGTAGTGTAGTCGTTCGTTGGCCGTTGGCCGTTGGGACATTCATGGACTCACTATTCTCCCCATTTCTCTCGATATTTTGCCTCCAGCTTACAGAATCCACTAAATATCTTCTGTATCTATGATGTTATGTCAGACATCCAGCTCCGTTTGGATCTTCCTGGTCCTCTGTTACCTTCCCTCATTCCATGGATTACGGTGTGTCCCAGGGTACCGGTCCTTCAAATGATATGCCCTAACCATTGTAACTTTCTTCGTTGACTGTCTCCAAGAATATATCAAAAGTCCTGATCCGGTTCTTGATTCTTTTTTTGACTTCCACATTTCTCCCCTTTTGTTTCCATACAATCCCAAAAGTCGTCTAGAACAGCGCATTTCAAATACTTTAATCTTTTTCTCAAAGTTCTTGTTCAGTGTCCACGTTTTACAACCATACAATGCAGTGGACATTATGAGAGACTGTGGTAATTTAGTTTTAATCTTCAAAAAAAATGTTTTTGATGTAATAACCATAGGTTTTTAGTTGTGCATACTGTCCTGTTGCATAGCCAATCTTTTATTAATTTATTCTATTAATTGCAGCGACTTGTGTTTAATATAGACCCTAGATAATGAAAGTTGTTAACGTCTTGCAGTAATTTTCCCTCTATTGCAAAGTCTGGTTAATCCACCCCATTGTTATCTTCATTCTAATCTCTTTTTGAAGTGACCATCACCTTGTTTTTCTCGCTGCTTATTTCGATACCAAAACTTTTTTCTTTGGAGTCTAGTCTCTGAGTTATTTCCGCAAGTTCGACTTTTATGCTGGCAATCAAGTCAATGTCGTCCGAGAATTTTAAGCTTGTGATGCTACGACCTCCAACTTTGATAGTGCCTGTAAACCTCTTCAATGCATCCAACAGAATCTGCGTTAGGAATACATTGATTAAGGATGAAGATGAGATGCATCTTTGCCGTACTCTAACTGATGTTTGGAGCTATTTGTAGGTGTTGCTGTTATCTAGCACTAGAAGCGCGGGAAGATTTTTATATCTATAAGCGCGGATGACGTAAGTTGACATAAATCAATTTTTGATAATTTCATAGGTAAAAATTAATACATGAAATCAATTAAAACATTAGAAAAACAATCTTAGATGGTAATTTAAAAATGTTTACATAAAAAAAATTACGTGTTAAAAATATATATATACATGTACGAAATAGCAAAATTTTTTAAAAATGCATTTAAGTGAGTTATAATTCATTGAAAATATAAAAATACTACTATACAAATGACATTAAAATATGTGTGCAATTATATAGACCAAGATGTGTACCTAGGTTTATTACGTAACACAGTTTTAGATAATACTATAGATAATTAATAGCTAATATATAAATTAGGTTTGCTCCACTTATCCGGATAATAAAAGAGAAATAAAGATTAGTATCTTCTCGGATAAAACGTTTATTATAGAACTGCAGACTTTCGCTACATTTGTAGCTTCATCAGTGCAAAAGTGACATAGTTACAGCTTACAAGTCAATAATATGTCGAAGTAACGTGTGACTGTGTGTTACGATTAATAGAATTTATAGAAAGAAATATGACTCACAAGTAATGACTCACATGTAATTTATCAGAATAAACATAAAATTGATTAATAGCTAATGTGTATTAGGTTTATTACGTAGATAGATTGCACTAATAGGAGATTAATAATCTACCTGGTTCATATAATAACCCATAACTCATAATTTCCCACAATTTGTTTCACCATGCAAAATGACTGCCGCATCGCACTCGCATTGATGAACAAAATGTTTTTACTGGCGCAGAAGGCATCATGAGTAAACAATATTACATGGTTGCATATCTACCTACTTATCCATGTGTACCTGTTTAGCTATGATACTTACTTGTACATCGGATGGCCCGATCGCAATCTAATGCCCCACCGACCCCATTGCCGGAATCTGCATACCCTTTTCAACTCGTGTGCTCGGATTTCTTCCACCATAAAGGCAAGTCTTATCTGGTCACTGTTGACCGC
>JAYRBW010037116.1:0-11858 GCA_036023295.1 Invenusta paracnida | reverse complement strand
CACCTCGAAGTCCTGATTTGACGTCTTGCGACAATGCTTTGTGGGGCATTCTGAAACCTAAGATTGTTGCCCAAAAAGTTGCTAGATTAAAAGAAATCATCACGGAAGAATTTTCAAATTTTCCAGAAGACTGGCTCAAGTCGAACTTTTCGACGAATGCATGTGTGTAGAAAAGGCGGCTTACAGATTGCACCCTATGATAAATAAATGACTACATATATCGTTGTATTTTACTGTAGATATATATTATGTAAATATAATTAACCATAATATATAATTTGGATTATCATGATTATCTTTTTCTTATAAAATTCTATGTCGTAGGGACTTATGAATCACCCTGTACAATAGATACAATATACCTATGTATTGGACATTTACGAGAATTAAACTAATTTAATGCTAGTTATACTTTAAAATGGAAACAATCTTCAAACAAATTTTTTTGAAATCTGTTCCTATAGAAAATTGTTTCATAATGAAGTTTCTAAATTGAAACTCATTTTTATTCAAAACAGTTAGGTAAACAGTTTCATTTTTAAACCATTTTTTTTAGCCTTTTTCTCTCTTCAAAATTGTCTGTAATTTCCCATAAATCTTCAAGATCCAAAATCCATGTAATTTATATTCCTTTTGTTGGAAAATTTTCTTTGTTTTTAAGAAAGCTCTTAACAAATTTGGTAAATTTCATTTTTGTAATAATATTAACATTGTCTTCCTTCCACAGCTTCAAGGCCCAAAAATATTTCTCTTTCAAATATAAAACTCCCAAATCTCTTAAATCTGGTGCGGTTTATAAATTTATGTGTCAGGTTGACCCAGATCAGTCTTACCAGTAAGACCAAACGCCACCTAGACAAAGAAATGAAGCAGCATAAATTTAAGTGCCATTAGTGACAATCTTCTTCACTGTAACTCCTGCTCTAACTCTTATTAAACTGTAGTTTCAAAATTTTAGCTAGCAAATCTTTGTTTTAGAAGCTCTCCATATTATTGTCTTTCCATTCTTTAAATAGTCAATTTGTCTCCAAAGGTTCCACGTCCACCTTTTTCTTAAATATTGATAACCTAGTAACCTTCTTTTCTTGATGTACTCTCTCTCGTTGTAATTAATTTATTCTCTGTAATTCTCAATTCTTGTTTAATCTGTAATATTTACATTTTGTACGCACTTTTAAATTTTCTGATGAAGAATATCGTATATTCGAAAACGTTTATAATAAATTTAATGATCCTACAGATGTTAGTTTTTACTGTTTAATATAAAAGCGAAGTATATTTAGTGTCTGATTGATAAATAAATACTAAAACTGGTCAAACAACATGTCAATTCAACTAATATAGAGATATCTACAGGATACATGATTGCATATAGAGGTCTATAAAATGATTGAGTAGATCTCAAAAGCACACTTTTTAATCATTTAAAAAGGAATACATATCTTTCTAAAATTAGCTATTGTTGTTGTATATGCCATAATTTTTATTTAACAAAGCACATTTAACCTTTCATTATACTGAAAATAAAGTAAGCCATTGAAAAGATAAATGAATTTAATAGTGAAGTTATGAGCAATTTTCGCTTAGAACAAAATAAGTTAATGGTTATCTTGGCATAAATCAATTTACTAATTGCTCACAGAAATATAAAAATATATAAATTTATGATAGTGAAATTATAATCATTTATTATTTAAAATAAATGAAAGTAAAAGACAGAATTAAGATTATAAAAACAAACTTTATTTGTTCAATACATTATTCTACAAATCACTACTACATATTTATGAAATTTAACAAACTATGTACAATTATATCTTTTATAACAGTAGGTACTAAAAGATCAAGAGACGATGAATGGTTACTACCGTAACTAAAATAATATTATATACACGACAATTTGGAAAAACAAGATAAATGATATTCCGGTCTAATAATTTAAATATTAAGTTGTTCAAGACAGTCTCATCTATGCCGCAGATAGTAATCAATCACAGTGGAAAATGCAGCAAATCCGGCTGCTCCAAAAAGACCGGCCTTTACACCAGCTGGAAAGAGATCGCATGAAACAAGTGTTACTCAAGTAACTATTATAGATCAAAATTTTAAGATAGATTATTGGATAATTTCTTAAATAAATCAAGTGAAAAATATGTTTTTGCAATAACACATATTTAGAAAAAGAAGTTCGTAAATAAGATTTTAATATATATTATATTATATTTATATTATATATATTATACCCATATACTACTTTTTAGCAACATACTATTAAGCATAAGTATATTTCATTTATTAAAATTAATCCAATTATTAATAAAAATGTGCTATGTATTCAAACAAATGCTTTGAGTAGGAGTTAAACTTACTTCTTTTATTATGCATATGCAGTGAACTTAGCATAAATTACAGATTTAAAACACAAATATTTAAGAACATGATAAAAAACATTTGACAAAGGTATTGTATTTTAGACAATATATATATATAAATCTGCATAAAGCACATGTTTTAATTTTAATTTATGGTAAATATACACACCTTGAATACTTACAATAAAACATGATTTAGATTTCAACATTTAACTATCAATAAAACCGGTATGGGTGGCAGAACACAAAAAATGCGTTTCTTTTTCCTCTCTGTATTTTATTACATTTTTATTGTTATTAATATTAAATGGAATGTTATTGTATAAACGCTTACCCCTGAGACCAATGAGACCTCCAACAATACCTCCTGATAATGTTCCATTTACCAGTTCACTTTTGCCACGAATCTGTAGAGAAAAAACTAGTTAGAAAATTCTAAATAATAGTAAAAAATTATACTATTGTCGTGGTTTTGAAAGTAAGTGATTCAGAAAATAATCAAAAATCACTACATGGAGCATGATTAAAACAGAAATATTTATCCTTTAAGTTTCATATTTAGGTGTAATTAAATAAGAAAGCATACTTCATTTACGCCATTTAACTAATTCCGATTAATATGAATCATTTAACAAAATATAATATTCATATTAATAATTATTAATACGCAGATACCAAACTAATGTGAAATAAGTTAAGTATTACAATAACAATGATTTTAAACAGTTGAAAGTATAGCTAATTAAAAATAGCAAAGATCAAAAAGCAATTTAAAAAATATTCAGTTTCTAAGAAACAAAAAAGTATATGAACAAAAAAGGACGATTCTGATATGTCAATAAATATATATGTCTATTGTCTAATAAATTCCAAAGCATATTTAAGAATTGAAAATGTAAAAAAATATGAGAAAACTTTAAAGCCATGTTAGGGTAGATGTACGAAGCGATATTAGTTAATACCGGTAGGAAGGTTATTACCAGGCATAGCTACTAACGACCATGGATTAAGAATTATTCGCGTATTGTAGTAGAGTAAGAGAAATCATGACGTTGATTTAATGTCAACCAATTAAAAATGAGGGAATTCGATGTCTATTTTTATATTCTCTTGTTAAAATAATATGATAACATGGACTTATTTTATTATACTCGCAATGGGTGAAAAGAAGCGCGATGAAAATTGAATACAAGGATATAGGTGGGTAAATTAAAATATCGAATAATTAATTTAATATGATTGAATACGGATATAAAAAAATGAAGTTATTAAAAATATGTATTAAACATATAGCCGGGGTTGTTCGGGTGAGGCGGCTTCATTTCAATGAATAGGTATATCGATGTGAATTCGAATATTATTTATTAAATTATTTGTTGTACATAGATAAACGGTATCACATTCTAAATTCCGCATCACTAAAATAATCAAATGGGTTTGATGTTTCATGGAAAACTCGTTCTCTTCGCAAAGCCCGTTGAATTAATATACATCCCGCCTTTTTATAGTAAGATGGTATACACTGATAACAAAACAATGAAGTACTTAACTAATACCCCTGTTAAATACTTATCCCCGCCTGGGAGAAAGCCGTAGTAGTAAATATGTAGATTTTGCTCTGATTTAGTCATAGGCGCAAATATGTACTACCAAACTTACTCCTGGTAGTAGCCACTATCGCTTTGTGCAATCCATGTGGTAGTAAATAAATTGATTTTCTTCTAGTTAGTCCTAGGATTAAGCTAACACCGCTTCGTGCAATCCACTCTAAGAGACTATGCTGACATAAATAACATCAGATTACTGACCGATTCAATGGCACACTCGGTACCAGCAAACATTGCTCCAATGACTGCGAAGTTTTTTGCACTCGATACGGAGCGGGAGTACATCTCCTTGAGGACTGCTCGAGTCGTTGGCGTTTCCGAGCCAACCACTGTTGACATTGGATCAACACTTGCTGTGAAAAGGCCGAAGGCACCACCAATTACAAAGCCTGGAAAGAGAAAAAGGGTTATTTACCAAAGTATAATTCTAAATAATCATAAAAAATATTCTAAAATAGTGTTAACAAAATTTTACGAGTACATATGTAATCAAGTAATAATACATTAATATAGTAACATTTATCATAATATCTAGCGTTAGAATACTTTATATGTCCGGGTTCTCACCAATTAAATTTTATTAATTATTCCAGAGTATCAAAATGTAACACAAATTTAGGAGCATAATTATAAAAACAATATACAGAACAACAAAGAAACAATAAAAAGAACAATAATATTGTGTTCTTAAATAAAAATAATTCGTTAACCAAATCCATCATCATTTTAGACGCTCGTATTAAGCTAATAATTTTAAGCACATTGTTTCAACTTACCGAACAAAATAATCAAACTTTTCGCCTCTGATTCTTCTCCTCTCAGGCTCCTTAATCCTACACCTCTATTCACATTCCTCCAGAGATCAGATCATAGTTTCTCCATATTCCTCAAAAATTATTATTCTATTTTAACATACCAAACTAAATCAAAATATAATCTTTTTTTAAATAAGTTTTTTTACTTCAAGTATAATTCTAAAACATCCTATTTCCAAAAATCTCATACAATAGGTCAGTTTATAATCTCGTTTCAGTTCATTTCGTTTAAAAATGTTTGAGTACGGTAGATCGATATCGTGCTGGTGATGCAGATGACTCATCGTAAAAATCGTGCTATAGTCAAACTCACTTACATAAAATGAGAAGGAAGATCATAGAGATCCTACTGAATAGTTAGGGGTGATATCTATAAGGGAGATTAGCTATCTTTAATATAGAATTATATGGAAACACCATGTAGTTATTCTAGTATATACAAAATGATTATGTGCCTACATTTTACATACATTATTACTCTTTAAGGCGTAGGATGCACATATATGAATTGAACGTATGGCATGATATGATTGATTTCAAAATAATATACACACCTACATAATTCAATACATATAATTAAATTAAAGTAAAGTAAAACATACAGGCAAACATTTAAAAACTTATTTTTTAAATTATATCTAGATAGATAATTAATTATTATTCAAAATTATATATATAAATATATTGATTTATCTAATTGATTTTAAAATCAAAATTGAAAATGATTATTTTTAATTTGTTTTATAGATATCTAGCTAATTTTCCCTTTTTGTTCCGGTATTACCGACTGGATTATTGCCATTTCTATTTATAAATGTCACGTCTATAACTAAATCAAATCAAATTTACTCAAACTACACGTATAATTATAAAATCTTTAAACCAACTGAAAGTGTGGACTCGACTTTTAGTTAGAAAAGTTTAACGACCTGCCGATGTCTAAACCGTTTAGAAAATGGAGTTTACAATTTAAGTTCGATAAGAAAAATAGATAATCTCTCGTAATTTTATAAGAGGAATGATGAAATTAATATTCAGTTGTTTTTTCAACTCAACTGAAACGAGTTGTGAACTGACCTGATGTACATCGTAACGCATAAATTAACATACAGCATATTACACATACACGGAAACTGATCAGGTACGCATAACACATACATACATATATTTTGTGTTGGAATAATGGCACACGTTAACATAAGATAGATAAATGCTGTTTACCTCCAACACAACTGACAAATGTTTTGAATGCGCAACTGTCAAATATTATTCGAACAAACTTTTCCTCTTTTTGAATCGGAGGTCCCATCATCTTTTGCAGTGAACCCATAGATGAGACGTTTTCATTAATATGCTTGTAGATCGAATATTGAAGCAATGGAGTATTGCTTTCATCATCAGCCTTATGTAATTGGCGATGCAGTGATGAGAGTCGTGTAAGATCTGTTTCAGAGAGTATAAGCAATTTTGCATATGGATGTTTGGTCAAATCACTATCAGACGGTTGCATTTTCACTGAAATATAAATATAGAAATTTTAAAAAATGTACCAAAAATAAAAAAAAAACATTTTTTATTATAATAAACGACATTTATTTCACACTTGAATGAACACATGAACAATACTTCTTTAATAATACCTTAAAATGTGATGTTATAACAAAACTTAATTTAATAATGCTAATTGGTATGTGACAATAAATTCTTGTATTTTATGAATAAATATAGTATTATATCATTATTTACCATAATTGTTTATAACTAAAAAGGAGACTATATATAAATAGTAGTAAATATATCTAAGGTACTTTTGCAGAAATTTTTAAATAATTTATAAAATTGCAATTTAAAAAAGATAATTTTCTTAATAATCAAAGTTTAACTATGTATTATGGGAAGATGTTTAGTTAATAGACATAAAATTGAATAATATTTTATTCCTATATTTCTGTTTATAAACAAATATATCTATCAATTATAAAGATGGCTACAGATAAATATTAATATGATTTTTTTTATTCAAAAGACCATACTGAATGTATTTTTTAAATTTTCGCGAGCCCCCTTTTGATACGATTTAAAGAAATTAATTCAGTATAGTCTTTTAGACTGAGATTATTTTCATGTAAAGCGATTACATGAGAAGTATAGCTTATAATCGATACTTATAACATTTTCGAGATATAACTAACTGATATAATTTACTAATGACTTACACTTCAAGAGTAAAAATGTCATTCATTTTTGTGATCTACATTTGAAATACATGTAACAATAAATTTTAAAAACTACGTTAAATATAAAATATTTAATATCAACAAAATAGCATAATTAAAACTCATAATACATAACTTATGCATTAAGTACAAAGAAGGTTTTATAGATGTATAGTAAGATAGATATATGTTACAATTGCTACATTGCAATCAAATAAATATCATTGAGAGTTAAAAGCACATAATACCGTTAGGAGACATGTAAATACCAATATATCAATACCATATTGAAACAATTTAAAATGGAATAAAACATTCAAATCATATGCATCGAGTCGACATTAACAGAGGATTTACTTTTAATTTTTTTGTAAATACATTATACAAAACATTTGTGAGTTGTTAAAAAATGCTTTTACAAAGGAAACCCCTATAGTAAATTACAAACGTGTAGGCTAAGCTTAAATGAATGTGATAAAATTCTTAGAGCAAATTATACAATATAATACATTTGTAGTATAACTATAAAATATTTGTATGTACATAGTTTAAATGATTAGGATAATTGACATTTTATGTGGAGTATAGTAGGAAAATTATTCATAAATTAAAGATTAGTATAAAGTTATATATTATGGGTTAATGCACGGTAAGGTTAATCATACCATATTTTAAAGTTCCCCCTAATATCTAATTGCTAGAAATAATTTTATTTGCTGGATTATAGATTTTGAAATACATCAATTTTTATGCCCAAAAATGGTTAAAACTGGTGACGGATGTTTGAAATAGAAGTCATAGTATGAAGTACACTTTACACATTTGTAGAATATTGTTTTAACTTATATATGAAAAGTTACATTTTATTTTTAAATAAAAAAGTCTATTGAAATGTTATAAGCATTTATTATTACATTTATATTCATAGGTAAAAAAAACGTTTAAATTATTAATTCTATTTTTAGTAGTTTTAAATGTTTTCCTCCAAGATAGATGACAATAATATGATACATCTATTTATTTTTAAAACAGCAAAATGTAAAATGATATTTCACATGTTAAACTGTTAGTTGTCCCATACATAAGACTTTTTATTCTAAAAAAGCTATATTAAGAAAATATAATACTGAATAATATGTTACCAGAAAATGTAGTTACCTTACTCAATGATTATGTAAAATGTTGATATTGTTTTTTTGTATGCTTAGAGATATAACATCAAACATCAGGTTAATGTCCCATACACAAGATTTTGAATTCCTACCAGGATGGGAAAACACCAGGAAATTGAAACTTTTTGAAAACTCCTGGAAAACACCAGTAAAATAATTGTGTTGATTTAAACAAGTGTGTTTTTTTATTATTTTGCACTACATTTTATAAAATTTATATATCTATGTGATTCTATATACTTTCATTTCATGTATTAAATTATTTCATAAAATATATAATTTTCCATACTATTGTTTATTTCTTGTATGCTATATATTAATGAGCTCACTTAAACATCACGTGTCTACTATCCCGTCTGAGGAAAAAGACAAAAGAAAGGAAAAGAAGTTGGTCTACAATGTACTAAGACAGAATGGATTTCCAGAAACCGCACTTCAGGATGCTTCTCAGAGACTTGATATGAACGCCCTGCCCCCTCTCCAGAATATAAAGGTTTCACACTTCTTCCATACGTAAAAGGTATATTGGAAAGAATAAAACGAGCCCTAGAAAAAGCGAAAATCAAAGTTGCCTTAAAACCACCCACAAAAATTGGTCATGTTCTCTCTAAACCCAAAGTGAAAAAATCGCCTCTGCAAAGGAAAAGCATACTGTACAAAATTCCGTGTAGGGACTGTGACAAATCGTATATTGACCAGTCAGGTAATGCCTTGGAAACAAGAATGAACCAACATAAAGCAGATGTGAGTTTAAGATGTCTTCTTCATCCACAAAAGTCAGCGTTGGCTGTACATGCTATTGTTCACAGTCATTGCATCGATTTTAATAAGACTACTGTTCTCGCGACCTCACATTTCCTTAGTTGTGACAAACAAAACCATAAGCACTATCCAACCAGTCTCAATTAAGCTCTATAAGAGTGCAATCAACAACTTTCAAGCTTACTACAAACTGGTAAGAAACTCTGTGGACAACTTGGAAACCCTTTGCAGCAAAGAAATTTTTCATACCTGGTTTGTCAATGCAACACAATTAGCCAAGAATGTTGGAGTTCAGGTAAATTTTTATTTTAAATATTTTTCAAAATGAGTACCTATCTATGCATAATGTTTATACTACTCATACATGGTTCCCACGGAATTCCCAGAAAAAAATTCCCTGACTTTTCCAGGTTTTTCTTGACCATATTTCCAAAATCCAAGAAAGAGTAAGCAAATATTATAATAACAGGAAATTAATAATGTACCATGTTTTTATATGTTTCAATATTATATCAATATAAAAGCACCCTACTTCTATTTATAAATAATGTCGATAAAACATCTATACAAATATCATAACATATACAATACATATATAAATATATAAAGAAAGACAATCATTGTTACTTTGATAATTAGGTCTAATTTAAACACAACTTAGATTAACTTATTATCAAAGAATAGTTAACAAAATAATAAGTAAAAGCACTGATAATATAATTTATTGATATATATATAGATAGATACATAAGATACAGAAAAGGAATCATTCATCTATATGGTAATATAAAATATTTTGAAGAAAAATAAAATCTATTTCTGTAGTTATTATTTTTTGGAAGAGGCAAACATTTTTAAATATACATATTATATAATATATACAAGTTTTTTGAAAATCACCTAAAATGATCAAAATTCCCTGACTTTTCTAGGTTTTCCCTGACCATTTTAAAATTTCCTTACTTTTCCAGATTTTCCAGAAATGTGGGAAGCATGTCATAACAAACTATATATAGGGACCTATCTCACTTCCATTGTTGATGCAATTCATTATATATAACCATAATATTACAAAAAATGAATGATCAACAATGCCCTGATCACACTATGATAGTGCAATCAGGGCACTGTTAATCATTCAATAGTATCTCTGAAGGTTCCATTCCCTATTTCATATCTCAGGTCCAAGTACCACGTGTAGTTAAAAACCAGCAACACCAAGACAATCATACACCAGGGACACAAACACCAGAAGAGTACTAAAGGCGTGCAGTGCATTACCCTCTTTTGAATCACATCATCCAAGAGGTGAAGACTCAATTTGGTGCACTTCAACAACAATTCATGTCAGTAACCAATCTTGTGAGTAAAAAATATTTAAACTCGGTATTGAATTCTAGTCTATACTCATTCATTTATTTATTCTGAGAAACCATGATTTTATAGATTATCTGCAGGTTCCAATGATATTGAAACAGCATTGAATTATTTTTTTACTCTATTATTTCATGAATCTATTCTTTCTTTAGTAATATACCTATTTTATTTTATGTTTAATTACATTTATCCCTCTTTTTCTAAAATGTTTTCCTGATGATGAATCAAGTTGATTTGAAACATGTCAAATTTTTATTAAAATATCATGTACTAATATGTCTTGGTTTTTCTCTTTCTCATTTTAAAATACCTATTTTAATTAAGTACGGTTCCTGCAACATCCTCTGTTGTTTTCATTTTTTCAGGTTTTCTTGGCTTTGGTTACTAGGACCAATATTATTTCTCCAGAAGACATTCCTGTTTATGCCTTGAGGAAAGATTTCCTATCTCAAACATCAACATTTGATGTAGAATTGGTAATCTGGCAAGCAAAATGGAAGACAGCTTCGTCTCCACCAACATCTCTGCAGGAATCACTAAAGCACTGCAATTCAGATATCTTTCCAAACATCCACCAAATTCTGCAAATTGCATGTACAATTCCAGTTACAATATGCAAAAATGAACATTTAAACAGTAGATTGAAATTGTTGGAAACATATCTTCAAAGTATATTGCAACAGGATTAATTGACTGGTATGATTAATTATTTTTATTTAAGGTGAAATAGAGAATAGAGAACCTTTATTATTTTATTCATTACTGATATTGTGAATACACTGGAAATATCCCCAAATTTATTAAAATTAATGCTTATTATATCAACAATTATTCTATGAGGTTAAAATGACCACACCTTATTAAAAAATATTATATGTATACTCATTGCTATAAAACTGCTTTTGAAGAAAATAGGAATGAGGTATATTGTTCTGTACTTATAATATATAAAAAGTAATTATCATGTAATGCCAACTAATGTTGGTTAAACAATTCATTAAACACAATAATTTATCTTATAATTTTTCAGCTCTGATAGTGATACAACTTCAGATTCACAGGGACATGGTGATTGACAGATCTGAGGTTCTTCAAAAGTTTTGTATGGAAAAGCCAAGAAGTTTACACATGGAATTTTTGTCCAATGACTATAACTTTTATATTGATAACTTATAATACTTTTTTATTGTAACATTTGTACATATATTATATAACAGTATCTAGCTACAATACATTTGCTCCAAAAAACAAAGCCCCAAAAATATATGTACTATTTTGGCGAAATTCAACCATATATGATAAAAACAGAGGAATACACTGAAGCAGCCCTGAACTATCTCAACGACACCAAAACCTACAAGAAAGTCCCATGCATGACGGCCAGGTCAGTAGAATCCAAAGTCAACAGCACGTGGAAGTCAGCAACAATCGAAGCCAATCTCTCCAGATCTATCCTTTCCAACTACTCCACCTCTAACTCGGAGCTTCCCAAATTCTATCATCTCATCAAAACCCATAAAAACAGCCCCGTGCTGAA
>JAYRBW010037115.1:0-32800 GCA_036023295.1 Invenusta paracnida | reverse complement strand
AAATGGCGAACTTTGAATATTTAAACAAACATATTTACGCTTTTTTGACCGAGTGAATTCTCTTGGTATTATTACTCTATGAATTGTACTTGTTGTGTAAATTTTGTTTAATACTGTTAATAAATAAATGTCATATTTTAAGCACCATTTCAAATACCGAGTTGATGGCCAATATAATAAACCATAAAAAGAAATCGTGATTAAGGGCGTCTATATAAGCTTCGTGTTACCTTGTGACGTTTACATACATTGCGAAAGAAGTGAGTCAATTTAGAGAAAGTAAGGAGAAGAAAAATAGTGGAGTGTTATGATGCAGGTTCTTGCCCTTATTCAGCCTTAAATTAATTGTCATCGTCTCTCATCTGTTTTAGTTTACGAAAACAGAGAGATTTTAAGAGATTCTCATTACAGAGTTTAAAAGATCGGAACATTTAATTTAATTTAACTTTAAAATGTATTTCCCAAGCTAAGCACTAAATAACGTTGAACTAGCTAGACCCGCCCTTGAATTTAGTGTATAGAACAAAAGTAACATACTATTCTAATAGTATTAGTAGAATATATATTTTTTGAATTTGTAAAAAACTCGTCGAAAAATCTTGATTCACTGACCTGTAGAAAAGCTGTCGTGTCGCTCTCTTTGAGCATCTCGATACAAAACTGAAGAAGGCTAGTAGAGCGAGTAAGGACAGTTGTGGATTGAGAGATCTGATCTTTGAAGGTCCGGATCTTGTGTTCTCGCTCGTTCATCACGTGATCCAAAAGAGACCTCTTTTTTTCCTCCAGAGCGGCAATCATGGCGTCAACCTGGAGGATCACTTCTTCTTCAAACTTGTTGGCATTCGGCTAGATGATAAATTAAGAAAGGACAATTGACATTGGAGAGATAAAAAACCGCGACTATGACACAGATGCGACAACACAGAAACGCACTCAGACAGAAGTAAGCAATTAAGTTATACACTTGAGCAATCAAGATAGGACGAAATGTATATTTCAAGTATATATACTTAATGTATATTTTTTCTTTCATCGGGATATATAATTTATTAATAAGCCCCATAGATATAGTTATCTAATATTTTAGAAACTTTATTTATGCGTTATTTTCATTGATTTAAAAGATTACGTAATTACAGACTAATAAAAATTATAATTATAATTATTATAAATTATTTAATTTATGTTTTAATGACAAAAAGTAATTATCATTGGCTGCATATATATCATGCTTTTAAAATAGCATGCTATATATTGTGTCCTATATGACACAACAATATACTTGATTAACAATTTTTTTCGATTATATCTATACCATAAATTTTACTCTATTGTGTTAGTACAATATCTATGGTCTAATTATACATTGTAGATGTTCAAAAATCATCATGTATATATCTTTTGAAAAAAGTATAATATGAAAATTATATCTAAATACTCAAATTTTAAATTGTCAAGAAATGAAGTGAAATGGAATTTATATAATATACACATTGTCATTTAAATAAAATGTTAGCAAATATCACTCTTGGTATTACATATATATATCACAATATATATATTTCATTTGTATTTAATGAATATACATAATTCTTTTTTGAAACAATGCTTTAGACGTTGCAGGTATATTATTATTAGTCAGTATTTGAACTTGTTTCTATAAATGCTTTGTATTTATCGTCATTCTTTTAATTCTGATCAAAATATATAGAGAGCTTTTTTGCGTGATATATCGATTTTACGGCTTATTAAACTTTTAAATAGATTTGACATTTCTATTTTTAAATTATTTTTCGTAATTGTTATCATAAAAGTGAGACATTTTGATCAAGTAATACTATTTTGCTAAATATCCAAATCATCTATATGAAAATACGTTTAAAAACTTATCTGTCCTTTTTACTTTTCTTTAATTTTAATTTTACTTGATTTTTTATATATATAACAAAATATAATAACTCTAATAACCAATATAAATTATCATTGTTTTTCTGTTATTCCGAACATGTCGTTATCTTTTTATTTATATACAGTAAGTTTTCTCTTTATTTTATAAAACCGTAAAGATTATTATTTTATTAATATTATCTGCTTATTGATGACATAATATGTCTATATATCATAGTGAATTTAGGAGCTTAACATTTTTTGAGTGAGCAAATTATATTTTCTAGCTATCTATAAAATATTTATTAATGAAGCAAGTAAACAAATGTAATGTTAAATAAAAGTTCTTTACATAAATAACCATTTTTGGAATTTTTCATCACATGCACTATATTCTTCAAAGTTGATTTATGTTTTAGAAATTTACAACATAAATATCAATAAAAGCTGATATTAATATTGCAGTTTTTTTAGATATCTTAATGCTTCTTCTTACGTGCATCGTATCTCCTCGGTATGATCGTTTTATTAGTTCTAAACTTTATCAATAGTATTATCGTAACTTTTGTCGATATTTTTAACACCGTCGAATGCACTTTTCGTTCAGTAAAACATAGACTGTATATATCAGCAAGCAAATCTTCCAATTGTTATTTATATACAAATCTGTTAGTTCATTGTAATATTTTAAAATCTTCATCTGCATGTGGTCACATTAAAATAACTTTCATTAAATCACATTGGAACAATATAATATATCAATAATATTTTTCAATAAATTCTCGAACTCAGTATGAATAGCTCTATCTAAGCAGTCTGTGCATTTTTATAAACAATAGAAATATTTAAGATATTGTTGAAAAATTTAAATCAATATCTCTTATTATGGATATTTTCATAATTGGAATTTAGAAAATCATGTTAAAATGCTGCTAGGGAGATGGCAAAACTGTAAATTGTACATCGCAAAATTACAAAAAGTGGTTTGATCGGATGTAAAGATAATATTTAGGACAATATTTTGAAAATTTATAAAATTTGTACTAAAATGTTTCTTTCAATTACACATTTTGTGATGTTGGGGTCAAATAAAAAATTTTGCGCCATGTTTATAGAAACATTTTAAAATAATTTTTTTAATTTTGAATTATGAAAGTATTCATATTATAGAGATATCGACTTGAAATTTTCACTAATATATTTTTATGGTCTAAATATGTCTCGATTATATGAGTAGAGTTTTGTTTTTCATATTGAGTGTAAGAACTTATTGAATACCCCATAAACCTATATAATGAGTGTCACTTCAAGCTATATTTGCCATAATTACGAAAAATTTTGTACTAACGTCTTCCAAAACCTTATTTATGCAATTAGTTTTGAGTAATTTTATTTAATTAAATATATCGTAATACTGGAATTGTGCAAAACTGACATATATTTATCTGTCGCATATGTATTTATCTATCAAATATAATATCTTAATTAATAAATAAAATTGTCAAACTCAAATATTTTAATAAACTGAACTGATTTTAAACATCTTTTATAGCTCATTATTTTTTTAATTCCTAAGTAAAATATTATATGCATACGAATGGATATATAGCAAAGCAGTGAAGTATGCACACTTCTATAAAAGATGTTCATGTATGTATAATAAATTTGAAATGTTGTCAAGTTTTTATGCAAATATTTAAATAAAAAATATACGTATTTGTCGGATTGTTTATTTAAGATTGAAGATCAATTTGCTTAACGACTTATTGAGATGTTAGAAATAAAAGTTAAATATAAACTATAATGGAGCATTTGTTTCGTGTACGATATACGGGAAATAATATTTATTATAATATATCAGGCTCAACAGTTTTATGGATATTTCAGTGTACGTTTAAATGTGATTCAAATGAAATTGTTTGGTTTATATAAATTATTAAGTGTATTTTTATTGTTAAAAATTATATAAAAATGGTTTCAATCCTAAATTCTAAATAAATAATACATCTTTAATATTACACTATACATTTTGTTATATAATTTTAACGAAGATTAACATTTTACACTATAATAATTGTGTAATAATAACATACAATAATTTGTCAAAAGGGTTATTTAAAAAAATGATACAATAATATTAAATACAATAGAAATATAACCTATAAGCTATAAGCAGGATACATAAATAAAAATAAAAATATGCACCTATAATAAATTTTCAAATTGAATTCATTTTAAAAATTACCAAACTTACATATTATATTTCATAATATCATAGATTTTGATGTTAAAAGATTATAACATTTTATAAATTACATATAAAATGTTATAATAAAACGCAAACAGAGCCATTTGTTTATGAATATTAGTCACGATCTTCAAATAAAATTGGAATGCACATCATTGTATATCATATTAATCATTTTAAAACATCAAACATACTATTGTTTATCATTAATAACCTATACTATCATTTGCTATTAATACTAAAATACAACTATAGTCTATACAAGTGTAGGTATTGGACAAGTCCTCTTTTATTAAGCAATATATTTTTTTATTTTTCCTCCCAATTGTTTGTGGGATTACGACAATTACGTTATAGGTCCTCTTAAATGATATATCATATGTGGTACTGTTAAAGATACCTATTTCAGATTAGTCATCTCTATTATTTAAAAATGGAGGACTAAAAAGGTTTTTGGAATATAGAAATATTGGCGGCACCGTGTATAGCCATTAAGAGCATGATGCCAACGCTCAAGGTAGCCTATATGATTAGCGCACGAACACGAAAACGGCGATGCTATTATCGTTGAAGTGGGAAAGAATTGCAGACACACTTCCACTCCGGGCTAATATATCTGTAATACACCTTCAGCAATAGGGCGGTAGACCACAAAGACAAAAGGAGAGAATTAATAAAAAAGGTAGCAAAGGAAACTACTTGATCTTTAAATTATACCGCTCTTTTTACTATACTGCTCTCTCTTTTTCTTTTCTCTCATCTCATCTCTGTGTACCACAAGTGAATAGAGCAGGTATAGCAGGTAGTGGAATCCCTTCCTTGATCTTGCGTTACCGCGTTCCAGGCGACGGTGTCATTTTGGCATACTAGAGCTGAATCCCTGCTAGTGCAACCGTATATTGAGAATAAGTTTGTATTATGTACCAACACCAAGCAAGGGACTGTAGGATGAGACAACTACAGTGCGGGTACTTTTGAAGTGCCGCCTGTATAAGCAAATGAAAGTAACCTACTATATAATATACTGTAGGTATTATAAGATCGTGGTCGGAGAGGCATTTGGACTGTAAAGATCTCCTTTATATTCTGATGAAGCCACAGTGAGTGGAATAAAGAATACTGCTGTAATCAGTGAACTACACCGATGCCAAATTACCCCGATGCAAGAGGCCAGTTTTACATACTCAAGTGATACAAACTATATTCAAATTCCCCATGTATAGATATATAGACACATTAGACCGTAAGTGTGGGTATGGTACACAGTAATACCTGTGGCCAGGTCAGATATTGGATTCTTGAATGTATGTATGTGGGATTGTTTTTTTTCTTCTTTTATCTTCTTGATATTATAAGTGCTCTGAATAACTTCCTCCAAAACGTGTGTGTAAATCATAACCTACAATAACTAAGGGAATATAACGACACCATTTTGTGTTAATATGTATAGCTTTCCAAAGTAGACGTAAGACCACCTAATAAATTATTAATTCTTCAAGATAAATCTGCGCTGAGTCCTTACGCTTTACAGATATAAGTATACTACAGACAGTTAATATAGTGGCTTGTGGTATTCTTCTATTCCTTGAAATATATCAACACACTAATACAAATATACAATAAAAATAATTAATTTTTGTGTTTTTCGTTACTAGTAGTGGAAAAAAGTAAATAAGTATTAATTACTCTGATGGAAATTGTTTGCATATGCTTATGTCTACTATGTATTTCCTAGATTATAATGCTGTAATGTGTTTACATTCTGAATTGTGATTATTGTGTTTACTTGTATGTACATATATTTTTTAAGAGTTATTTTTAAGAGTTATTTTTTGTTTTAGAATATATATTTTAGTATTTATAACAGTATTTATAACCACTGCTGTTAATTATATATTTATACTGTTATGTCTATGTTTATCGTCATTATCTTCATTATTTGTATTCATCAGTATTTATTAATTATCATTATATATCCATTTATGATATTTTAAATAAATTATCTGTTTGTAATTCTAAATTAGTGGTTTTAAAAAGATTACCAAAGGTGTAAGTGATTTTGATGTTCAGTTTATCGAAACTATCTATATTTGAAAATTAAGTCGTACTACATTCAATTCCAATTAATAATGAATTTTCTTTATTCTTAAAAATGATTTAATTGATTTTTGTAATATTGTTTAGTAAACTTTATGTAAATTATCTAAAACACATTTTTCTCTCTGCTTTTATTTTTCCAAACCAACTTATCTTTAAATTAATACTTGATTCGCACTTTGTTAATAGTATTCTTTGAAAAGGGCGTTTCGTGTAAAAAACCTCTGAAACATGTTGGACTATTTATTGAATAAATGTATGGTCTAAATGTGTTGTATTTTATTTTTATTATTTTATTTTAGAATTATTTCATAGAAAACTTGGCTAATTATTTTATTTGTTATCTTTTTATAAATAAATCGCGTATATACACATATTTATGTATGTTAATCAGAAGTTTGCCAAATGTAGTATTAAATTTTTTTAAATACGTATGTGTGTACATAATATTAAGTGAATTTTAGTTAACAAAGATTTTTTTAGTTTAGCAGAGGTACACAATTTTTGAAAGCACTTATACTGATGTCGACACACGATTTTTATATTGATATAAATGAATAAATCGATTTCAGATATGAATAAATGTTATTTAATATATTTGTATTTGTTGTGTATTTTACTGTATATATGCATATCCCAGAAAACATGTTCCTTATGCTGTGTCCACTTACATTTATCTTCTCAGCCGAGGTCTTGAGGCTTTGAATAAATTCTGTTCCTGTTTTCGCCTTTTCAGAGAGTGTTTGCAACAGCTGCGAGAGCTCGGCCTGAATACCAACGAAAGGGACAAAATAATATGAATAGTCATGGTTTGAAATGTGATCCCACACTTTATAGCTTCCTTTAATATTGATAGAATAAATGTATATATCATTTTGTTTAAAAAAAAAGCAAAATATTTGAATGTCATTTAAACTTGACATTTATAATTATTCGAAATATTAGTTTCAGAAATTTAAGTTATATACATATTTCAAATATAGTGCTATTTGTGAAAAACGTTGGGATAAAATCATGAAATAACATGCAATATTTCAGTATATATGTCAAATTTAGCAATAAACTGTAGCACGAAAATGCACACAAATTACGTGAGTAAATATTTGTTTAAATACTAAAGTTTATAATTATTGTCGTTAAATTTGGCAAATTAGTATGTACACTTCCCTTATCATGATCAAAATAAACATTTTACGTTCAGTTATTTTAGAATATATTAAGTATATGAAGACTTAATATGTGGATATCACGAAATAAAGTGTCACTAATGTGGGATCAAAGATATTGTTTGCATAAAGCGAGCATAACATTTTTCATATTAACAAGAAAAAGTAGTACTTCCGTTATTTTTTAAAGCAATTAAATTCTAAATGAACTGTCTTATTCCACATATGTCTGTTATAATGAAACTTATATACTACCTGATAAGATGTTTGTGTAATATAAATAATTAATATTCTGTTTGTTAAACTTAAAATAATCAATATTTTCTGACCTTTGTTAAATTACCCTAAAGTAATTATGACATTAATTTTGAAAATAATATTTTTAGGCACTTAATATAAGTAGTATATTTGGATTATAAACTTATAATATTTTAATATACATATATACATATCAACAATGTTAAAATTACTATATGATAAATTTTAAAATACAATTTTTGAAATATCTTTTAATGATTTCTGTATATACTTATCAAAAAGTAATGTAGCAAAGAATTTGAAATCAGATCAATGACTGGATATAAACACAGTTGAAGGCTTACTAAGTTTATAATCATTCATCTGAAGAGGACAATTTAAATTCTTAAATATATAATATAAAAATATGTGTAGGATAGTGTTCAGGAATTGCATAGTTTAAAGAATTCTTCAAAGAAAATAATTATAAAGAAAATTTTTAAAATCCATTTGCGTCTAAAACTTTTTTAAAGTGAATATTGATGACCCATCATATGAGTTTACACTACAAATTTTGCGTTAAAATTAATTATTCCAACAAACTATATACCCAGAGTAAACACTGCATAGAATGGCCCTGCATGGAATAGTATGTCCTCATCAGTTTATTAGGTTAATAGTATAGAAGCGCATGTTGACCTATTGCTGCGATACAAGATCGCTAATTGGAGATCGGATTGATCTTCGCCTAAATTATGGATTGCTAGACCTGCCCAGGTCAGAAGTGACTTGTGGACCGACTAACTACATCTAGTAGATGGTAGATGTCATGCCAGCTCATCTTTGCTAGACGTTTGTAAGTGACTGATGACCCTAAAGTGGTGGTCATATTCAAACCTAGCTAGGCACAACCGACTGTGAACTGTTCTTTGCAATGTAACACGACAGAATTGGCATGTGTCTGGTGTCCATAGACGCCAGTATAGAGGTTTACTACGATGTTATCTTTAATAGTTACAGTATATATTCTACGTATTATATACAACTTACTAGGAACTGAAATAAATGAGGTTTACTATTTTTCTAACAAATTTACTACTTATAAATATTTGTGAAATAAATTATCATAAAATTTAGGTTGATTTTAAGCATTTTTCAAATTTTTGTATTGTATCAGTATTATATTTCCAATAAAAATACAAAAATTGTAATAATTAGGACTATTTTTATTTGCATGAATTTTTTATGTAAATAAATTTATATAATTCTCAGATTTAGTAAATTTTTTAAAATTGTATTTATTTGCTCACAATTTTGCTCAAAATTAAAAGTAAATCATAAATTATAATTTACATTTTACATCAAATTAATCAAGTACTTTCGATGCCAATTGCTACAAATTGAGATAACTATCCAAATATTTTAACATTACGAAATAGGATTTTTGCCAAATCCAACTAACAAAAAATAGGAAAAATCAGGGGATTCTGGGATTAAGTTACTCTTGACAAAAAGTTTCGTTATGTGTAAACTTTGAACGAGTAAGGAATGAGGATGGATTTCACGGAAGGGAGAGGCGTTAGAGACACTGCATCAACATTTTCTACATTGAAATACTAGACAACAACTTTCTATCTTTATGATCGAGTGGTAGTATTTCATAAGCGGTTTGTGCTGTTTTCTTCATGGCCAGCGGACTCCTCTTTGTACATCGAGCCAACCAATTTGTCTCTTGGGAGAATCAAGTGTGTTCTTCCTTTCTGAAACCCTCTCTTCCTACTGAGCTCCAGTTGCTTTAGCTTGTCCTGCTGTTATTATTTGCTTGTGATATTTTAAGAAGGCGGGACGAAGCGAGGTGGATATTATTAAAAGGAGAGAGGCGACAGTGCTGTAATGGTGATCCCATTAAACGATGTTTTTTTAGCAATATCAAGGCATCTGAAAAAACTGGCGTCTTGATCAGTATAACTTACTATCATTATATACAGCCGATTTAGAAGTATATGCAGAACGCTTAAGATTCTTTTACCAAGTATTCTGATCTTTCGCTTTCGCTCTCTGGAAATACATTTTGTGTATTATAGGAGTTATATTTTTATTCCTTCCCCATCATTTTTCTGTCCCTCTTTCCTATCCCCTATGACGTGAGGTGTAGCATTTTATTATACTGTGTCGAAGAATTCCGTTTTATATTGCATTTATACAAATAATCGAATAAAAAGTGAACAAGGCATAGATAAGGTAGAGAATGTACACCAAAGGTACGGTGACGCATTGATTTCACTGGTTCCTTCAAAAGAAATACATGATGACGATAGAAAATGTGTCGGAATTATTATGTGATTGGGAGGCGTAAGGCGAAAGTGGTTGATAATATAATTATAAGGAAAGTGGAAATAAGGACTCTTTACATGCATCTTCCATCGTGGGTAGTTATCGTTCCCTTAGCCATTCCCCTAACAGTGTATCGCCTCGCCGATATCTAGTTACGAATGGTCCATGGCTCAAAGAAAGCAAATGACCGATATTATTTTTAATATAATCTGCCAATTGGAGTACCTACCTACATACGAGGTATTGTACATAGGTAGCTGGTAGTTTTGGCTTCGTTCTATACACAAGTACATATAGTAAGATTCCTACAAGTAATCCTCCGTGTTTATCTAACACTAACTATCGCTGATGCACAGCACCAGTGTACATGACACGCTAGTCTGACCTGGTTGGGCTGGTATTAAGCTTTAGGGAAGCGCGCCTACAAGTCCTACATATCCACATAAAAGAGCACTTGTCATCGTAGACTAGTGGTTAGTGGACGATTAGGGAGGGAGGGGGCATGTATGGGTGGACAGCTGGTTTCGGGAAATGAAATACATATACTAGTTCGAACCAAAACTAAATTGAGCTTTAAGTAGTGTGTATTACATAAGACAATGTAATAATGATAATAAGCATAACAGGTTAATATAACGATCGTTAATTGAAATGGTAAAGCCCTTTTTTCCATTTATCCTCAGATTCAAAATTAGTGTCTTTATTATTAATAATTGTCAAATAATAATTCAAGTTATAACAAAAACTTTCACTTCTTAAATAATGAGTTTATTGTTTTCTTGAAATTTCATGATTAACATTATACATGAAAATTATGCGAATTAAATATCTTATTTTATTTTAAAGAAATTATTTCAAAATATTTTGTAGTTTTCTATACTACTTTACCTTTAACTCCCAAAAATATGAATTATATTATATGGATATACAAGCTCACATCTCAGCCTTCAATCAAGTAAAATCATCTTAAAATAAAAATTATAAACTATTTTTTTACATTATACGATTATGAAAAATTATAACGAATCAATAATTTTCATACAATTTTTGTTTGATAAACTTTCATTTGATTTTCTAGTATCAAGATCAAGATTAATATTATCATTATGATTATGATTATTATAAATATCACGCAACTCGAATTAATATTTTGAAGTTCATACATACATAAGTATGACATATTTTTCTAGTCAATTTTTCCATGAAATCCGTCAATGTGTTTTTTGTGCAAGAAGGCTTAAAGATTGTATTATAAACAAATTCAAGTTAAAATATATATACCGCTGACAGATTTTGTTTATAAATGACTTGATTACAACAAGAATTTGTTATATTGCAAAATAACATAAAATATATTTAAATCAAGATCTACATATAAAGATATCTACACAGACTCTTTGTATAAGCATGAATGTTTCGCATAGACGTATATAGTATAGGTGAACAGTTATTCACCGTTATACACCGTTTGTGTTTACTATATGACTAAAACAAATTTTTATTACAGTGCATGTGCGTTTAAATCTATGCATTTCACAATTTTTAAATAAATAGCCAAATGGCTTATATGTAGAAAATGTCCCTCACCTGTGCAATAAGAACCTGATAAACATTTTAATATAATTTTATAAATACAATCATGACATTTTATCGTGAAAAAGGATATGGTATTGCACCTGTAAGAAAATGCGATATATGCGCTATAAAATAAATTGTTCAATCAAATGTAATATACCACGACGTTTTCCTACGTTAAATATAACCTATAAAACAAAAATTCATTTATATGATTATTAAATGTTGTACATTTATACCATTTTTCCATTCATCTATATAGCTAGTATAGATTAAATGTGTGCAAAATATTGGTATAAAAAGCAGATATACAAATGTATAATACAATGATAGTATCTTGATATACATTTACAAGTACTAAAATGCAAGAGATAAAAAGATCTTTTTAAATATTGCTTTTGGTTGATAATTCAATTTTTTTTTTAATAAATATTCTTCTGTGTACATAGATATATTATAAATGTAATAAGTATACATTTTAACAATTTTATAAAATTACATCTTAATATGGGTAATTATAAATACTTTTAATTTCGTGTCTATAATATTACACATTATATATTCAGGGAAACATACATACAATTGTAATTTTAAATTTAATACATGAATAGTAAGTATACATGCATATGTTTAAATATTTATGGATAATCATACGTATATATTTTTGATATACTAAGTATAAAAAATAAAGCATCCTTTTCTCTATTAATAAATATCTATATTTCTCGAGTTTATATTGAAGAATAGCATTAGATAGAATAACATCTACAAAACAACGATAGCATATGTATATTTATAATTAATATATCCTTTTATGAAAGGCCCCAAAATGTTATATATGAGATACAAATGTTATCAAAATTTGAAAATTAATAAATATAATGTAGAAACTGTATATATGATTGTATGGTTATATGGTTATATATGGGAACTAGTTTTAAATTTTAAACAATAAAAGTTAGAATCAATTCTACAAAATTTAGATACATTTGATATGTATATATATATATATATTAATACACACAACATTTGTTTCATAAAATATCGGAATATTGTACCACTTAAAAGGTATAGTGGTGACTCACTGGTACTTCAATACAATTATATA
Organism: Invenusta paracnida; assembly: GCA_036023295.1. NCBI lineage: Eukaryota > Metazoa > Platyhelminthes > Proseriata > Coelogynoporidae > Invenusta > Invenusta paracnida. The sequence continues at coordinate 20,148 of JAYRBW010037115.1, read as the reverse complement.
TTTGACACAACACCATATATATATGTACACGAGTACAATGCTATATAGGATATCTATATATATTTTAACACTTAATTCTTTATCTCAATTAGGAAAATATTTACATGCGCGATTTTGGAGTTAATACAGTGCCAAATAGATAGATGTACAATTTTAAAAATGATATAAAGTATATTTTCAAGTCTAAAAACGATGAAGAATGGTTATTTGCCTGAAGTACCTACTTATGCTTTTTATTTGCTTAAAGTGTTCATGCTAAATATGTTTTTAATGCTTAAATATATATCGTTCAGTAAGTGTAAGTAATATTATGTATCCTCATTAAAAGTTAGAAATGCTGACTTTCCTTTTTATAATTTATTGTGTCAAACGTATAAACAGTTATATATATAGTGGCATACATGGACTGTTTAATTTTGTATCCAATGGTAACCGAAATCTCAGTATAAAAAACCAAACATATTTATTTACTCTTCCGTATATTTTGCTCCGATTCTAAAGACAAAACTATACTCGTATAGGGAAATAACGCATTAAAATCACAAAAATCAGGCCATATAGGAGTATAAGCTAGACAGTATACACACACGCATATATGTATATACATATTTGAGTGTTATATTAATATAGAATAAGCTTATATGATAGAGATAGACCAAGGGTTCAATTTAAGTGTATATATTATTTTCTGACAAACAATATTCTTCTTTCCGCAATTACATGGAATACAGAACTAAATATATAATAGCTAGGTATAACACTGACACACACATATAATATAACCATATGAATTTGAAATTCGGAGTATTCGAATGTCTTAGAAAAATGTGTATGTACCATAATAATTCACATTCTACATAAATAGGTATGCGAATATGGCCGGAACATATATATGCAATCTCATAAACAAAACAAATGGGAAGCCTCAGAGTATAAATGCTCACTGTTGGCAGAAGGTAAGAGGAAAGAGGAAAGCTGTGGAAGAACTAAAGGTCTATTACAATCTTCGTTTCTGAGTAGGGCACTCGACGCAAATTTAATTTACAGTCATCTAGAAATAGGAGATATCCTCAGGAGGCGCATGGTATAATACACATTCAGTGAGACGCCAGCCACACTTCTTGATGACAAACACAAACAATTAGACCTTGTCTATGTCAATCTGAATTCCGAGAAAATTCTTAAACTATATTCACTTCAATACGTCTTCTTCTCCGCAGTACTGCTACTTCTTTATTCTTCAACAATTTTTTCTCACCTAGATACAGATATACATATATAGTAGATATATTCAACTAAAAATGTCTGAAACAGTATAGGTTGCTCTGAAAAGATTAATAATAATATTAATTTTTTCATTAATTAAACAAGTTTTTTAATTGTAATACAATTTATATATTTCTAATCGTTTACCTCTTAAAGTATTTAATTAAAATTAATCATGTTTTTGAAATTCATTACTTTAAGGGTTAAATACACATTATTTGAATGTTTTTATCTAAAAGTCAAATAGAAGCAATTTCTGTATAACACTAATTACAATGCATAACAGAAATTTCATGTCAAGCTGAACGTATAGTGTAACAGCTAATATTATTGTTCGAAAGATGCATATACCTATACTGTATAGTCCTCTCTACTAAGACAAACTTGCGTATCCCATCATACACCGTTCGTTTTATTTTATTTTATATCACACATAATTTGCCATTGCAAAGATCAGTCTCAAGCATCGCTGATTAAAGGACGAAGAACTGAGGATCAGAATAAACCTGCAGCTAGCCGTTGAATGTTGAATTCTGAGATGGATAGCTGTAAGGTTGTTTCCAGCGATCACGAAGATAGAGTTAATGGCGCATTATGAGAAATGCAATCAACCATTTCAGGGTGGACTTGACTATTCTTCACAATGAAATAGGAATATAAATGTACAACGAACAGTTAACAAAAATTAAGGCAACTAGAAACTTTTAGAGTACATTGAAATTATATATTTTGAAGTATATTAAAAATAAAGAGAAAAATATGTTTCCACAGAGAAAATTAGCAAGACATTTTTTTACAAGAATTTCTGATAAACATATCAAATAAATTGGCAATATCCATAGCATTTAAACTTCTACAACAAATATGATGCATAGATACATGCTAGCAGTATATTCTCACAGAAAGTAATATAAGTTAAAAATCAACTCCAAGTCCCAGCTGACATAATAGCTACGAGATATCGTTTTATATAATGTCTGGCGCCTATTGGGATAATATTTGTTTGGAACAAACCCGTGAAATGTGGATAACTGGAGCATCCTATACCAAAATTCCTCTGCCATTTATCATCATCGCGAAAGAAAATTGGAATTGTATAGAAGGAAGTGAGAAAGTGGGATAACAAATTTTAACGAACAAGATGATATAACAATAAATAGCGATTATTCCTAATTCAGTAAATAACTTTTCTAGACATAAGAGACGAAAGGGGTAAACTCAGATCAACAACATTGTGTTCAATTTTAGAGTACAACTTTGTTATCGAAATATTTTTTGAGTATTTTTGTTGATAATATTTTTTACTATTATTTATTACTATTATTCAGTTCATCTAAACATGCATATACAGGTATCCTAGACATAATAAATAATAAAATGAATAAGTATACATTTTTCATACTTTCAGTAAAGATTAATTTTTAATATATATAAATATAATTTACAGTGATATATTTTACCGACATATTAAAAGTGGGATTGTCACAATAGGTCTATAGCTTCTACTACAGAAGTATTAATTTATAATTTCGGGCACTTTAAAGTCAAATGATGAATGTTGAGGATAAATTTTCATTATTATAAACCAAATAGACAAAAAAGACAAAGTCGCCATATAATTATTTATCTTTTAATATATCATATTGGTATAAGCATAAACATAAACATCATCCTGCAAAAGTAATTCTCGGAAAATGTATAGCATTTTTAATCTGTATTTATATAAGACTATCGAATTTTTAAACAAATATATGAACATTAATCAATCTATAAATATTAATTAACTTGAATTATATAGTTTTTTAATACATATAAAAAATTCATTGCAGAAAATTACTTTTGCGGGGAGATGATAGAAAAAAATTAATAAGCAGTTAATTCAAAAGTTAAACATTAAAAGGGACGCTTTTCATATTTTCAGATAATGAAATAACACGCACTTATATATAAGTAATTTAAAAAATGCTGCGGCCATTATAAATTAAGTATTACCTATACGTTTAGTAGAAAAATGTATATACATATATATACGCATCAAAGAATCTCGATATATATAATACAGGAATTCAAACAAGTTTAATGTGTGTTTACGAATATAGCTATAATTTAGACATAGATCTGATTATAATATGGTATATATATAGAAATAATACGCAAACAATATTTCATAATTTAGCAACAATTTCCAATATACCGGCATTTAATAATCTTTATAGGTTACAAAGAAATTACTAATATTAGTTAATTAAAGTTGATTACTTAAAATGCGCATATAATCAATGATGAGAAATAATATAATTATAATTCTTGAACCAGGATATCTATACGATCTTAAATATATGTTTTCATTTGTCATTGATTATAGCAATGCAATCAACAGCACATTAAAATAACATGTTTCAATAACTAAAATGATAAGATAGTACAATATCATTAATAATTTTACTGTAAATATATACGGGAAATATACCAGATTTAGAAATGAATTAATAAATATTTTTGCTCTTAAATATTAAAGCATATGTATGTAGCAACCTTAAGCAACTTTCTTACAGATAAAGTAAGATTTATATTTTCAATAGTTATCCAGGAATTATTATAAAAAAATATTTTTCATTTTATACACGAAATTTCTGAACATTGTAAATACTTATATCAACATCAATAGCTTCAATTTTTCACTATATATTGCTTTTTAAAAACAGTATAATAGAAAGGGTACTTATTGTTGTAAATCACAAAAAAATAAATATTATAACAAATTGTGTCACGAAAGATATTTGTTGCTTTTCATTTCTATTTTTATGCAAAATGTAACTATGACAGCACTTTTCTATAACTATAAAGTATTGTATCTTTATTAATTTGATTTCAATACCTTAATAGTCCCTCCCTTTTCTCTATTTTAGGGCAAACCTTCCTCTAATAACAATACCCAATGTTATATATGGATGGCACAGTATCCGAGTTCCTTATAGAATCTTATATGTGTTCTGTTCTATCTTTCCTTGTCTCCATTCTATCCGATCTTTTATATAAAGATAAGATATCTTGGAACTTTCTAATGTGCATGAAATTGAAGAAATTCCGAAAATGGATCAACACGGAAGATCAGGTATATTGATAGAAATAGAAATATAAATAAAGAAAAGAACGGGATGCTTCGTAGATTTCGCACAACGAGCCCAAGAGACATCGCTTGCGTGGGTATGAATGCCATCGCATGAGGCATTCTTCTCCTCCTTTCAAACTCGGAAATTGAATAGACACGAGCCTGGCTCCTAACACTACAATATAATAATAATTTTCAGTTTTTTATAAGCTGAATGCATTCAATATGTCGGGGACTGTATGCCAATCCTAATCCAATAATCCAATAATTCACTGCTTGATGTTCTGCGTATATACTATATTAAAGAGTGTCTAGAATAAGAAATATTCGGACACTTTCTTAGTATATAACTGCGTTTCAATTTTCTAGCAATCAATTAAATGGTATCTATAAACGATATTAAATAAACTATATTTGCTAATTAAAATAGTATAGTGGCATACATTAAAAATACTATTTGCATTATTCAACCTTTTTTTTAATATACCAATAAATGTAAAATTTTAGGAGTAACGTTCTAAACAAAAATAAGAGTATCTAAATATTTTTATTCATACGGAGTGTGTTCTCAATTTTAAGAAAACCCGAAAACTGACCAAATAATGACAATTTCTGCTAATTATAATAAAATGAAATAATCTGTTTTAAAGTTTACATTTAAAAAAAAAGTGCATAAAATAAAGACCTAACACTGAATAAGATAGAAATTCTGTAAAAAATATTTTCTTCAAGCAAAACTAAATAATTGTGATTTATGTTAAATCAGGTAAATGAAATTGTACAAAATTAGTTTAAATATCCTGTAAATATCCTAAATAAAATTAGCCTGTAAAAATATCCTTACAAACAGGTTAAATATCACGGACATGTCATACAAAATATTCATTTTGTATAGAAGTATAATGTTACATATATATACTTCTTTATATATATATTTTGTTATACTAGTTTTATTTTGATAATTTTGTACTTATAAATTTTATATAAATTAATGCTCAAGAATATATATTAAATACATGCATATATTTATTAATTTCTCTTTTTATTCAAAGCATATTTTATGCACATACACGTAAAATAAGCATGAATTTTTTTTTAACAACGATTAATTAAAACAAAAAATAATTAAAATTATTTAACTAACCAAAATTAATAAGGAAATTTGTATTACAAAATGTACACCACGTTACTTAGCTTTTAGAATTTGTTTAAAGAAATATGCAGGGACTACTAAAACTACTAAAACCCTGGCAATATGAAAAACTTTAAAATGAAATATTCAAGTTTAATAAAAAAAAGATAATCGGCTTGGAGGGAAATGTTACCAATATACTTTGTAATTAAACTTATATAAATTTTCATTAAACATTAACTTTTTAACTTTTCATGCCAAGCAAATATTATAAAGTAAAGGTTTGCGGCTTTTATTTGTGACAGTTAATGGTTAATTTTAAAAATTACAAAATTATATATTCCTCAACTATAAATTACAACTTAAATTAGTATTGCATCGTTCTATATAATCGATTACACTCAGCGGTTGATAGAATGATTGATAGGTTATTTGACATTTGAAATGGGAAATTATTAATCCAATTTCATATCATAAATTTCTAAATTAAACTCTGGAACAATATACACAATAAATATAAGCCATTATAAACAGCTCACTCTGGATATCCAAAGATTTTAATATTAAATATGTATAATTTATTGAGCGTGTTTATATTTATATAAATTCAGACGTAAATAATTTACTAATTATATTTGTTTTACAGTACATCTTCAATTTATTTATTAATACTCATAAATAATAATAATACTTATTAGCAAGAAAATGATTTTATAATTTTACAATTTTAATATAAATAAATATTTTAATAAATTAAAGTATAAATATTTTCTCTCAGTTTTAATTATTGTAAATAAATATTACTGCTTCATCATTTATATGTAACGTTAAAATTTAACTGTTTTATGTTAATAGTATTATTAATTTCCTATTGTAGATACATGACTAAAATGTTAGTCATACGTATTGTATTTATAGCAATAATAACTGCAGCAAAAATGACTTGTTTTATATTATATGAAAATTTCACTAAAGTATAATTTAAGTTATTTAAATATATTATGGTGTCGCATAATAAAACTTTAAATAGCTACATATTAAGTTAGAATAAAGATTAGAAATAATACAGATAAATTAAACATATTATATATACATATATATAAAATTTCAAAATTATAAAAATAATTCTAAATTAAAACGAAATACATTTTATTAAATGCAATAATATGATCATACTTTATATCAATTATTCGTACTATGATCTCTTTCCTGCCACGCTGCAAAAATAAAACATTTTTAACTATATTATTTGCTGAGTTCTTTGCTTAATCATACATAACATAGGTACCTACAGAATTATTTTTGATTCAAATTCATTTGTAAGTAAGATTATAATAATAACTAATCAATTTTTAAAATGAGTGCTTTGGGAAAGAATATTTTGTTAAATAACAAAATAGACATAAGAGTTGTTCCGTATAAAAACTAATTAAAATTTGGTATTGAATTATAGACTAAAAGTACTTATTTTTTATGAAAAAAAAATGATTTCGTCCTCTTTCTTCTTCTCATATATATCTCTCAGAAATAAATTTTAAAAAGATATCAAGAATTGTGGAAAGAGAGTAAAGTGAAGGTATATATTGTTACAGGTTGGTACAGATGGAATCTTGGGCTTAGTACACTATTATATAAATTGTAGGAGTGAAGTGGAGTGTGAACAGAGTTAGGAGCCTGTTGAGTGGATCTCTATGGAGGAGGAGGAGGAAGGGGGTGAAGAGAAAGAATAACGTAAATTATTTGCGCTCTTTACGCCATACGCTTCAATTAATTGAGGTGAGGCGACATTCAAAATCAATATTAGGTTATCCGTAACGTATCAAATAGATCTGTTCAGGCAGATATCCTTCGATTGCCAAACATTATAATCTAATGTTTAAGATCGTGATGACAGTCTAGCGTGCGTCAGGCCGGGGCCGCTGTGGAATGGCACAAGACGAGACGGAACGATATAACGTAATGGGATTTAATATAGTTTACCCTAACAGCCGTATCAGATGCACCTATATGCCTGAGTTTGCACGGCCTGTCAGACATAAGGCTATGAAAAATGACTTCTCTGTGCTTTAAATTAATAAGAATAGATTAGTAAACTCTGCGAGGAAGCTAATTAATTTTTATTTACAGTATAATATATAAAACTGAAATGCTTGAGAGGCAAAAATATTCCATATACAATAATACTAATAATATACAAATTTAGAAACTTGAAGATATTTATATTATTATCTACTATGTGACTCCAAAACCTTGATTGCTTTTTAGAATTAATGTCTGCTGTCCTTAGATTTAATAAAACTTCAATATAGAATTAATATTATATCATACATATATATTTATGTTAAAATCAAAATAAATAATGGATGTTTAACGATTTATAAAATGAGTAACATCATTATTGTAGAAATAATTAAACTAATGTGTAGTAAAATAATGATAATAAAATATTATAATAAAATACATATATTGTATAGTGTAATGTGTATAGTGTATAATGTATAGTATAATCTATTAAAAATTATTCACTCTCTTGAAATATTAAGAGTAAAATTGTTAGCGGTATATTGCTTTTGTTAGATATGTTATTTAATTAGTCAAGTTTTATTATTCAAATTATTCAAATATTATTCAATGAAAATGTTGCATTATTTATATTTATTAAGATTTACATCTTTAATCATTCTATAATTTTCTTTAGAAATGGAATATTATTTTAATCATTCGATATCTATAACTATAAATAAATATTATATATATATATATAATTATATATGTATACGTTTATTATTATGTATATATATGTAATTAATTAATTTTTTTAATTATAACAAATATCTAAGCATCAATTTTACACTTAATGTTGAAAAGTAATGCTCAATAATTTTCAATATAATATAGCAAAATAAAATGTTATTCTTATAGTTATTAAATCATGTACAATACAAAGAGAAAAACCGCAAAATAAAACATTAATTTGGAGCATTAAATGAAATGGCATACCTACTAGAATTTTAACAATTATTTATTGAAATATTTTAAAGTATATGCCATTTCATTTAATGTTAAAATTAATGTTTTATTCTGCGGCTCTTCTCTTTCATTCTAATCTGTTCTACAAGTAAACTTTGAAAATCATTTATTATTCATAATTGTCACCGAATAAGGTAGAGTCTAACAAAATTTATGGATATTATAGATTAGCATCTGGAATCAAAGTCGTTTACTTGCATAGAATAGGATGTCTCTCTGTATATTTTTATTTAAATAGATGCAAACTAAACAGGTTTTTCATATAAGTACAGACACGCTGGGGAATACAAGGCGCATCAGAATTGATTGTGATTCAAAGATTCCCCATCAAAATCACACGAGTTTACCAACCAGTATATTGAGTTAGCCTGGATAATGATAATAAAAGTCTGATAACTGTTGTTATCTACAAGGCAAAGGGCGACTTTCCTAATTAATAAAATCTTCTCTTTGGAAGCGTCCTGTAAGAGAAGATTGTACTACAATGTCATGTCCGTCTCTCTCTAATAGTTTCAGCTCTTTGTGGGTCGGACTGTGGATACTAACATATATGTATAAATTAAAGTACGGTTACTTCTTTTCTAATTTTTTCCTCAAACCATTCTCCTCTCGGGCGCGTGTTTCGTAGATAGTTGTTAAAAACACAATGCAACCAGGTAGGTAAGAATATATACCTAACTAGTTAATAGTTTGAGAAGATTTCCAGCTGCGGTTGGTAAAAAGGGAAATGACTGAGTTGTAGTCAAGAGAGGGATAGATGAGGAGGGGGAAAAGCAGTGGAATATATTGGTAGAAATTGGGAAGGAATTGAGCAGCAAGAAAAAGTACGGTTACTGCCTGCATTCTACCGATTAGTAAACTGGGATACATTTGTCCTGGGACTTTTTCATGCATGCCAACCGTGCTTCGATGGGCACACGATATTTAGGACAACATTTACTCAAAATGGCGAAATGCCAGCTTACATTGGTAAGTTATATCTAATATAGGGATAAGAGATGAATGTAGGTATACACATACACGATATAGAAGGAATAGAGTTGAAACTCCCTATAACTGTGCTCATAACATTTGTACATACACACACATTGTATTTGTGTTTACTTATGGAACAGTATACTTAGGATCAATATATATTATATAACAGTCGAAAATATAGGTTTGCGGCTTAAAATAACACGAGTTTCGAAGGCAGTCTTTCCCGTATGAGTGCCCACCTATACTGTTTTAGAAAGGAAAATTGGAATAATAAAATTGAAATAAGGGGATACTAATATAAACATAAGACTACTTATATAAGCTATATATATATGTATATATGTATAATAATAATAGATTGCATGACTGAATTTCTTTAGCTGAGCACGAGAATGGATTAAATGGGATTATTTTACGACAACTATTTATACAATTTATAACTATGTATAATACATATGTATGACATTTTGAGAATACAGATATATATATATATTTATAATTCTATAAGAATACACCACAGCATTGCATGCAATGCTTTCTTATACGTTGTAAAATTCGGTCTACTTAGTACATGTTCTAAAAATTCATTTTGAAAAGAAGTTTTTTGCGCATTGAAAATTCTTAATTTTTATAAACTCGTAGATAAAAAGATACTAACTACCCTTTCTTTATTATAAATACATACAAGAGGCAATATATTTCAAATACAATATACAAAATATTTTGGAAATTAATTATTGTATAAATGTATTCAAATAAATGATCATATTATTGATTAATCAATTACAATTTTAACAAGATATATTGCTATAAAGTTATAAAGTTATCACACCTTAGCTTTGTATTATTACACAATACACGTATATCATTATTTATTATAAGATTTAATTGAAATTTAAAATATTTTGTCAAATATTTATAAAACATAAATGCTTAGTCATAATTATATTGCAATAACGCTGTATACATAAAATGTAAAAGACAAATTATACGTTATATACGTAGCGTAGCGGGAGAGTCAGAAAAGTCAGTTCCGTTAACGATCAAATTCTCAGCGATCTTCTATATATAACGAGAGAACAATTTGTTACTATCGCCTTGTATTTATAGTGGGCTCTGACAGTCGGGATATGGGGTCAGAAAGAAAACAAGGAGCCACGTGAACATATAAAGGAGTGTTCGGTAGTTCAGAGGGTTCAAAGAAGAGAAACAGAAGTCTATAGTGACATAGACAGGGAGAGGGTTACGTCGGTTTTTTTGACAATTCATCTCCTCGCGCAGTTCATCGATGTCAACGCTTTTCCATCTTGTTCCAAGGGATCAGTGAAGTAGACATTTACCCCGTTTATACAGACAGTAGTTGTAGTTGTAGTCTTGTAGATTGTACACACTCCCGTATCTGCGAATCTTCTTTCCCTCCAGACGCGTTATATAACATCACTCTGCCGGCCGCATATACATATGTAACTGACATATACAGATGCGTGTATAAAAATAATCAAAGTGTACAAACGGGGCCTCACTCATTGACAGTTTTTCTTGCCCTTCATCATCGATCACAACTCTTGTTGTACGACCCAATTTTTGCGATTCTCAAATCCTCCATCTATCCATAACCTAGTGCCAACCTAAATATACCTGCGGGGCGTTTACCTAAAGTACCCACACTGAAACCCTCTTTTCTCTAATATTTATTTCCCTTCTTTCAGGATAAAACGATTGTTGGGTCTGGCTTCCTGATTATTGTTCTTGCTTCTCAAACCTTATAAAGTGACGTAAGTGTTTCAGTTATGATAACGCAATTGAAAATATCGAATGTTTCAAACTATAAGAATTCCAAATAAGAAGAAGAAAGGGATATTGAAACTAAAACGTTCCTATATTCGGTTACTGAAGTTATGTCTCTCTAGAAATAGGAAAGATTAACAAGAATAATATGATGTAAAAACAAAAGAGTGGTCATCATTTTAGACAAACTGGGAAAGTGTCGGTGCATTAATTGAAATTTAGTCCCAGATATTTGTATATCGATATACAACGTTATATTGCCTTCAGCAGCCATTTGAAAATAAATTATTGTCAATGGAGGGTTGAAAGGTAATACAATTAACTTGGCGTGCGCATGCCTTCATTAGCCATCTTGAAGAAGAAGCAAAAAAAATATTTGTTATCAGATTGGCACAGACCAGTGACTATCTCTAGAATTATGCACATAGAAGAAATGTGTATATTTTATACTTAATGGAAGTTTCAACTTGTTCCGCCGACAACAAGAGATCGCTAATGCCAGACCTGTCGGCATAATTGACTGACTGCAGGTAGTGAGAATAACGCACCCACCAGACTGAGATTACTTGGAATAAGAGGATGAGTCATACAATGTCCGATATAAATCAATTCTAAACTGTTCGCTAAATTTAATATTTTCTTCCATGACAAACTCTGGTGGTTGCGAACAGCTATTATACCGTCAACCGTTTTTCTTTTCTTTTATAATTACGCCATCTGTAAGTGTTCCTTCTATAATACAGTTCTGGAATGAGGCTTGGGACAGTACGCGGATAGAGGGAGATCGCATTGGGAAGTGGATACCATTAGATACAATAATTATATCATGAAGGCAGAAAGATAACTATAACAGCTAACTAACTGTATATAGAAGAACTACAAAAACCTTATGTAAGTATAATGTCAAAAGACGGAAGAACACGCAAATTTCTAGTCTTTGGGGCATTCAGTGTGTGTTCAGTATGTCGCTGAGTTCTCTAATGTGCGCAAATGAAATCAAGAAAATAAGACAAAGTCTATATAACTGCAAGAAGAAGACCTCTAAATTTCCACTTAAAAGTATCCGCTCGAAGACCGAGCTAATATATATTTTCGAAGAAGAGCTGTGAGACACGAGAGAGGGAGGAGTTCTATAATGCTAAACTTTTAAATATTATGTTTCACTGTCACACGCCGATTACTCATGCCCAATATTCAATTAGTTATGCATCTTTGAAGAGGAAATTCACAAACTTTGAAACGTCGAAAAAAAAGAAACAATGTCTCATAAATATTTAAATATTTGAGAGATATTTGAGAAAATTAACAAAATCGTATTATTTATTCAAATGGAAAAAAACATAACTATAGTATAATTATATATTGCTTTTTTACTTAGAATAAGTATTCAGTGAAATTGACATGATTTGAATGCAAAATATTATCTTTATTCATGAATATGCGTTTAAATTACTCGTATGTATATTTGATTTACATAAATATAAAATAAATTAGATGTAAAATAATTGAAATAGGCTGAGTATTTATTACTTCAATTAAAAAATGAAATGGCATTTAAATGTTACATTTGTATATAAATAGCATAAATGTAAAACAAATGAAGAAACATAAGTGTAACGGTAATATCTTTTCTATAAAACTATAATGTATAGTACACTTTTATAGTGCAGATGTGTAATATATGTTAGTAGTACTTCTTGTAATTCGATTTATATATTGCGCTTCTATTGATATCATCTTATCTATATATTATTTAGTCGGCCAAATATGATAACTAGAATGCCTTTTAATTATATATAAATAGAGACAATTTGCTCAATCAAGATGTTTTCCTTATAATGGAAACACGTGTTTTTCTTTTAGTAGTGCAATAATATGAATCATGACAGTTATTATAAACCTTTAATAATAAAAAATTAAATTCTTTTTCTTCAATTTTGCCATTGTAAATTCATATAATATTTTATGAAACCTTTTATTATAGTTATAATAACATCAATAAATTGCTGTCAAAATGTTTTTGATTATATTAAATTTTTTGATAAGTTTATTCAAAAGTTTATAAATTTAAAAATATAACTTTTATTAATTTAATTAAAGTTAACGAGTTAGAAATTAAATTAATAAATTATTTGTGTTCATTTTCATTTTACAAGAAAGTATTTAGAGGAAATAATGTTATGACCATCTATATATTTTAAATAATAATGCATTTTACCGTTTATAGTAAAACGCAAAAAGATCAAGCAATTGATATAACATCAAACCATTTGTATATACCTACATATACCTATATAGTAACATTTTTGTATGATGACTTTTAGTAATTGAAATAGTTCTTTGTATTATAGTACCTAATGCTAGTAATACTATATATAATAAACTATATAAACTAGAAGTATACTTTTACTATAATATATTCTTTTTATAAGATCAATTTTAGTACAGTTAAACATATCTATATACGCTACTTGTTAAAATGTAAGAGAAATAGTAAGTTTGCATCACTTTTTTGCTGTGTTAAGTACATATAAAAATAAACTTAATGATCTCAACGTATTTACCGAATTTGCAAATAAAAATGTAATACAGTGAGTTATCCGAAAGAAAGTTTTTATATTACTTAGGTAATTATTTTATAAAAAATACGTTAAAACAGTTTAGCAGTCTAGAGTTTTATCATGAAAATGGCATTGTTCAAGTATAAAATTTATATTATAGTTTTAAACATTTCTTTAAAATTATAATGGAATAAAAAAATATTCTAAAAATGTATGCAAACATAACTTTAGCAGAACTATAATATATTAAAATATTGCTTTTTCAAATGATATATTTTTTATTAATGTAGCACAATTACTAAGTACTAAAATCTATCTAAATTGAGTTTTAATTTACCATACAATTAAATGAAATATTGTATTGTACTGTTTTATTTTATTTTATCATTAATCGTCAAAAATACATCTTTAGGTAAAACAAATTATATAAACTTGAATATGCAAACAAATGAAGGGAAATTACTCGAAAGTAGCTGGAAAATTAATCAGCTGATTTATTTTGATGTGATATGTCTATCTATATGTCTATATACATATTAAGTATATCATATTTAGGTGTAGACTTAAGACCTAAGAGCTCAAAACTTTTTGTATTAACCTTTTAACCGAAGCCGTATAAAAATGTTACGTCCAGTGTTTAATTTTATCATCGTGTAATTTAGCCTGTTCAACTATCCATAATTAAAATTAATTAATAAAGTGGTGAATTTCAACAGACCACTTATTATACTCACAAGGGCGGAGATAGATAATATGCAAGCAGGAAATGCTAGTTAAGTATATAAAGTTATTTTTAGTTGAGTAGTTTCGTAGTAACCACCTAAATACTGTATCTAATGAATCAAAATAGGTTTTTAGCTTATATATTAGATATGCCACATATTTAAAAATAAAATATTTAAAACAATTCGCAGCTATATTATGCTATTTGTATATATGAATGTTTGAAAAACTTGTTTCTTTATTTTTTGAAATCTTCAGTTTAATTACAGACAAAATATAATTAAAGCCTGACACATTTTCTTGTTTAAAACATGCTTCAATTTAATATAAAGTTAGTTCTTCCTATAAATATAAATATATATATTTTTATATATATAACTAGATTACTTAATTTTATTAAAAGTCAAATTATAGTAAAAAAATATTACGATATAATAAGTTAGTTAAGTTTTTTATGTTATAAGTTAGTTTTCTTTCAATCTTCAGTTTATATATTTCAAATATTGTATAATATATATTTCTAACAATGATATATTATTAAGGAACTATTTTTAAAATATATTTTCAACATTTTAGATAAAAATAATTTGTTGAAAATGTTCTGTTTATTTCATTATATTGAATAAATTTCAATAAAATTAGTTGTCATTTTTATAAAATAATATAGATAATAATGGCTATAGTTCTGAACTAAATATAAACGTATTAAATATATACAGGCAACGATGTAATCATAACATTCAGAGTACCGGTTTACTAATCAGGAGTATTTTAAAAAACCTATTTCTTATACTTCATACGAGACAGTTTTGCGACACAAATTAATTAATCCTTCTTACTAATATTATATTAGATATATTATTTATCTAACCTATTTCAAGTTTTGTAATGTTGCAGGAAATATTTAAAAATAAAGAAGCTTTGATTTACGAAAATGTATATATACTAAGTATAACATCGTAGGTGTTAATATTCAGTTAAGTAAGATTGCATTTGGCGATACAAAGTTTTTTATGGAATGTCTCTATTTTAATTTCTATCGAACATATCAAAACTATGTTTTTATTAACTAGGAAATGCATGTGCATTTATTGAAGTATCATGTTTTCGAAGTATAAGAATTAAAACTTTCTTCCATTGTAAGTTTATGATTAATATTATTTAAAAACACGTACAGATCAAAGCAGACCATTACAAAATAAGGAAGATTATTGACTAGAAATGTCTTTGAAAGTTGGCATATGTATTTTTCGAGGAATTCGTAAGCCAAGTAATCCTCCGCAATTCGGAAACTTGATCCTAGTTGTTTGGTGAAGGTGGATTTAACCAAATGCCAACGAAAAAATGTCCACCTCTTATATAATGTGCTTTTTAATTCTGTTTATACAAGAAAGAAAGGTAAGTGTTAAAGATGACAGCTATTTTGTTTAAATATTATCTGGGTCGAATGTAATATGCGAGACATGCACAGACACATATGCTTACATGTACATATATATATGATGATATGCATTATGAATTCTATATAAAAAAGGGGAAATATAAATTATGTATATACGCTATAGTTCCGTTAAGATATAAAGCAGGAACACAGTTTATTTTTATAATATACATTTCTATGTATAAGGTCCTTAGATGCTAAGAATTGATACAGAGTATCGGTAATAAGTAGGGAAATATATATACATATATAATGCATTCTTTATAATCTAAATGTATTTAATATTATTATACGTCTCTAATTCTGGCCTAATTAAACCTTTCATTATAAACAAATTAATTTTGCATATCACCTTATACACCTCTATCTATATGTATATGTATATTTCTATATTATATACGTCCTGTTTTTGTTTGACTATATATGTAGGAAATTAATTTCTCAGTAGATCGTTTAATTTTGCCACATATCTTTCCGTATGTTATGATGTGAAATTTAATTAGACATTTTTACAATTTCGACTCAGTCTCACAATTTTACTTTTATATCATAATCTATCAAACGCATTCAAACTATAATAACGATAATACAGATTAAAAAATTAACGCAAAATATATTCACCTAATATTATTTGTTACTATTCATAACTTATACATGGTAATCTTATAATGGACTATAAATTGCTATTCGTAAATATTATTACATATATAAATATGTATTTTAATTAATTGTTTAATGCACGAAACTCGTTCCAATGTAAACATATATAGCTTAAAGGATGTTACTATTAAGTTAATTAACACTTCATAGCTTAGAATATTTTAATAACTATTTAATTGTTTAAAAATGAATTATTGCATGGAAATAAACATACACAAAACTATAAAGAATAAAATATTGATATAAAATACATAACTATTCAAACTATTTTTTATACAATAACGCTTTTCGTATTGAACTCTTACTCAAACCAGAAGTTTTAACATAACTTTTCTACAGCAAAAGTTGTCATAAGTTAATATATTATATGTTATATGTGTATAAGTATACATTTGATTATACAATTATTAGCCTTTTACGGTTTCATATAATTAAATAAGACATATACCATACATTATATAACACTATATAACTATATATATGTATAATATATAGCTATATTATATGTGCCTATAGTGTAAGATCATGCACAATTTAAAGGCAAACAAACAAGAAATATTCATATTACAATCTCGAAAGATTTTGTGCAATATCTGTGATCTGTACAATCAAAGTCTATTCAAGGCCTAAATTATTATCCTTTTGCCTATTCATATTAGACATTGGCAAATATATGCGGTATATATTATGTATAAAAGACTAAAACTTTTTTACGTATGCGTATTAAAAGGTTTCCGGTTCTGCCTTGTGTGTCTTCTATAAGGAACACTTTACAGATACACTTGTGGGATTGATTAAGAGTCAAATAAATGTTATCGCACTTTCAGGCTAGTTGGCGCCATGCGCAATTGCTCTCTCCAGCCAGCTTCGCTATTGACCCATATCGCATGGCTTATCGCACCTAAGCTGTAGCTCGCGTCTAATTCAACCACCATATTTCCCAACGCCTTACGTCCTTTCCCCACACCGTCTTTTCTCCAGACAACTTTGGACTCGGATTTCTCTATAATAACACACCGTGTTCATTCCTTAGAAATATCGACAGTCAATAAATAACTATTTGGAAGTCTTCTTAATATGTATTTATTCACATATTATGCTATATACTAAAACTAAATGTTATTTATACATATAGATACTCTTATACATATTTTACAATCATGGGCAAATACAATATAATATTATATGTCTATTTGTGTCTAAATATAATAACATTAAGATTTTTGTATCCCATTAAATAAAGCCGTCCATTTATCACCAAATTGTATAATATATTGTGATCAATTAAATAAAAAGTGGACAATTAGGGATACTTTTAAGATCACGAGAAGCTAAGTATATGTTAAATTTGGCGACAAGTCGCTATAGATATATATAACTACATTTAAACTACATGTCTAGATTCGATTTCGATAGAGTCTTTACAGCAAATTTGGTATATGTGATGAAATTATCTTGTTATTTAATGAAGCAAAATATATCTCTTCAACTTCTGTAGATAATATGTACAATTATTTATGTATTCATTTGGTATATGCACGATGGATTACATGTATCGTCTGGTATATATGTTGTACATGTATCGTTAAATTGCATTTTAAAGAAAATTTGATATATATTTTATGCATTTTATACAGTCATTCATTTTGATAAAAGACATAGGCAAATTGCCAATATATTTGACTTATACATATAAATATGTATAATACTTCTATATTTACAAATTTCATTTGTTTAAATAGATAGGTATATATTAAATCACTGAAAATGTATAAAATTAATGTTTGATAACTATATATATTATGTAATTATATTTAAAATTATGTTCAATGACATATAATACCTACATTTTCTCAATGAGTGGGTGTTTTGTTATAATTTATGATATTTTCGTAATAATCATAAAATAAACAAGCTGGTTAAATTTATACATCTGCATTTCTATCATGAATGTACATCTATGAACATTAGGATGAAAATAGAAAACGCAATTATTTGTAATTTTGTAAATTAAAGCATTACTATTTAATGTATATAATATAAATAGCTTATTATATATATATATATATATATATACGTTAAAAAATAATAAACCACTGTGGTAAATTAGGGAATTATAGTTTAAGAACGGTATATAATATTTTGCTCTTATAAGTTGAATGATATTCCGTTAAAACAGTTTATATCTCCAATAAAATAGAGAGATATTTAATATTAAGGAGGCATATCCAAATCTCAGATTTCAGCAAATATTACAAGGCGTTTTAGTTGCTTTAAAAATATACGCACTAGGGCATTTTCATGACTCATAAATAATTCGATTAATATCAACTTGATAGAGGAAAGAGGTGGGGGGGGGGGGAGTAAGTCCTTTACGATTTAGTTTAATTGAGTTTCCCTTCTTGTTTGGTTCAATGTCAACTCTCCTCTCTCCAATTTTACTATAAGCCCTTAATGCTTTTACTGTCTCTTTACTTCTTTTTCTCTTTCTACGATACATTTGCTGCCACAGGATATTTTAGTATTAGAACAATTTACTCACAACCATCGTTATATAGCCGTAAGCTTTGCGGGGACACATAGTCAAATTTCTTAGACTTAAAAAATTTTATTCTATATAAAATAATGGGTCATCTCACTCAATTCATTGATCTTTTCTGCCGTTCCACGTGAAACTCAAGAACTTGTCTATATTTCTGGTAACATAAAATGAACATGAACAAATAGGGTTTGATTTCATAACTTGAATGTTATACCGTTTTCTATTAACGCTGTATAGCTATAAAAATAGTGCAGGATTCAGACAATAAATATGGTGTCCGCTTTACTAAAAGCTGTACAAACAGCTAATTGTAATTATATTTAATGAAATAGAGTTTAAAATGAATAAACATTGTGTGAAGTATACCGTATATTCCTACAATAGGCATTACTATATATTTCGTTTTGTATTAAGCATATTAAGAGTTTAATATCTATGATTATAAATAATATTATACATATCACGCAGCTAGGAACCTCCAGTTACGAGGTACCAACATTGATCCCCCTATAATTATAGATAATGGTGTCAACCCTTCCGAAATGGACGTCTGCCGGTGTTGGGAGGGTTCGTTTTGACCCCAGTGGCAGTTTAAAATTTCATATATTAAGGAATAAGAATATTTTTACAATTTAAGCTCAATTTTATTTTTTTTAATATTTTTAATATAATAAAAGTATTTATTGTTTTTTTTAAATGTCTGCTGCATATCATTTTAAACATAAATCTATTGTCTTTATCTTAAAATTGAAATTAAACACACATATCATATCATTACGTTTCCAGATGCTTTTAAACATTGGTGGCCAATTTTGGCAACAAAATTAGCATAAATTGACCAATGTACCAATATTCAAAAGCATCTGGAAACGTAATGACATGATATGTGTGTTTAATTTTGATTTTAAGATAAAG
>JAYRBW010037104.1:0-11858 GCA_036023295.1 Invenusta paracnida | reverse complement strand
TTTAAATTTGAATTTGGCGCAAAGAGTTTTGTTTAAATAGATAAAAAAGACGCGCGCGTCTCTTAAATACTGTTCCAATTGGTCGAGGGGGGGGGGTGCGTTGGCGTGGAGTATAAATGCCCCTCCCTACTACTAAGCTGTTTATTATAAAGATTTGCAATCCCACCACCGCGCGCGACGTTCAGTTCTGTTTTATGTAAAAATATTTCATAGATTAAATAACGTCGTACCCGGCATGGACTACTATAAAGTAGTCATCGTCGTACCATTTGAACCTTCGTTTCGGAGCCACTTTCTATTAAAATATAAATATCATACATCCTCTATGTCGGAAATAAGTTCATTTATTATAATAGATTTGTTTCAAACAGAGCGACAATTGAGGAAAAGAAAGTTATTATGTGGGGTCTTGTTTTAACTGTGTGAAGATTATAGTAGTATTTAGTGTTCACCCGGGTCATTAATAGTGGGACTGAGAGTTTTATTTACACTAGTAGAGTCCTTTACAATATTTGGTTAAATAAAGTTTATGATATAGCCATTTTCCAGGAAATTATAGGATAATAGTTTCATACTTAGATATAAAAGAATTGTGCACTTTTCATGCTTATTATAAGTACATAGTTTCTTAAACTATTTGATGTGCGGAGTCAGTCAAATAGAATTGTTTTGTGCACCGGTATAATTGTCAGGTCTGTTATCGGGCACAATTTTGCCTTTTTTGTTCAGCACACTCTCGCCTTTGCCTAGAATTTCTTTCACTTTATTAATCAGTATTTGTTGTTTGGCGGGTGGAATTTTGGTGAGGTCAGATTTTATTGTTTTTTTGCCAAATTTATTGTCAGAAGGCAATTGATGAAATGACTGGAATTTAATAAGCACGTTGTATTTGCTTTTTACGCAACTAATTAGTTTAATAATAAGAGTACGTGGTTTGTTAATATTGATACTGGTGTTCTTGCCAATCCTTTTGTATTCTTTAATATCAGTTATTGCATTTATAGAATAGAAAAAGACCGAATACATCAATGTTGGCAACATAGATACCGCTACGCCAAACCTCAAAATAACCGTGGGAACAATGGAAAAAGTCCAGGACTTTAAGTACCTCGAGGGGTGGGTTGGCTCGAGTGCTAAAGATCTTAACACGAGAATAAGTCAAGCGTTTGAAGCCACGAACAAACTCGAAATGGTATGGAAATCAACGTGTTCGACCATCATTAAGATCAATATTTTTAAGGCCATAGTGCAGAGCATTCTATTATACAACAGTGAGACCTGGACCTTAACTAATAAAATGACCTCAAGACTTGACGGTGCCTACACCAGAATGCTTCGAAGGGTTAAAGGCACTTCGTACCAAGACCACATTACAAACACAGTATTGTACGATGGCCTCCCCTCCCCAGCCAGTGTCACAACTCGTAATATGGGAAGCCGAAGAGCGCATGAAAATTGGCCAAGGAAATGGACAAACATTCACCAAACAAGTCAAAGATTGTCTTCCTCATTTGGAAATGACAAATACTCAATGCAGCAAAACACCATGCAATATGGAAATCTCTAACGCTCTGAAACAATTAACTTATTGTTACATCATTAATGAACTTAAATCTGTCAGACTTTATGCTATATTCTTCTTTTTGTACTCTGAAAATATTAGATATCCGTTTTTTTAATAAACTGATTTATGATGATGATTGCATTTATGCAGGTAGATATCTCTGCTACTTGCTCACCATCGTTGGCAGTTTCAGCCAGACCGAAGACGAATATATTGTACTGTGTCTAAATGCGAATTGCCTCTCATCCTTAATAATAGTTCGCAGGGTATGCCCATTGCTTAGGCTTCATGTGGATGCACTGTGGCGGTGAGGCACGATCGATGTCTTGTCTGGATGTTTCACTAACGTTCTTCTAGCACAAGAAGATAGATAGAAGCAATAAAAGCAACGTAGAAGGAGTTTAGCAGAAAAATTGCAAAATTGCGTTTCACTAAAGTCAAATTGGCTAAAACATTAGAATGACGATAGAAGAGGTTTAGAAGATTGTTAGCAAGGCTTTAGAAGGTTTCTGTTTCATTAACATCCGAAAATATATAGCAGCACTTTGATAACTCTCAGTTAAACTAGAAGAACGAATGGGCTCTGCTAAGGATACATACTATGTATGTATTTTTTAATGATATTGTGTTTACAAACTAATCTCCATCATCTTCAAAACTGTATATGTAAGACGTTATTCCTTTATGATATAGAGTCCATTTATGTTATTGTCTAGTATAGTTTAAAATTAATATAGAAAATATAGGTGGAGGTCATACGTCAATCATTCTTGGAAAAGTGTCGCCGCGAAAACAAAGGAACAGATAGAAGATTGTTAGAAAGTGATTAGTGAAACGCAAATATACATATTAGAAGGCATTTTTATTTTCCTTCTAAAATCAAAGATAGAAGAACTTTAGCTTAGATTTTCTAAAATTGTTAGTGAAACGGCTCTCGGGTAGTTATTTCGTCGCATCGTGTTTTTAGTGCAGTAGTGATAATCTTGAGGGACTCAATTTCTTTTCGTTGCGAATCGATAGTAGCCTGAGGGCTGTTTCACTAATAAATTTAGCGAACCTTTGCTAAAGTTCTTTTATCTCTGATTTTGATGAACGATAGAAAGTGCCTTCTAAAATTTATATTCAAGTTTCACTAAACACTTTATAACTTCTTTCTGCTTCTTTGTTACTTCATCTGTTACTTTGTTTTCGCGGGGACGCTTTTCCGGGAATGATTGAGGTGTGACCTCCGCTGGCACTGTCTTCTATATTAATTTTAAACTATATTTTGCAATAAAATAAATGGCCTTTATAGTATAAGGGGAAAATGTCTTACATATACAGTTTTGGAGACTATGAAGATTAATTTGTAAACATAATATCATTAAAAATATACACAGTATGTATCCTAGCAAAGCCCATTCGTTCTTCTAGTTTAACTAAGAGTTATCAAAGTGTTGCTATATTTTCGGATGTTAGTGAAACAAAAACCTTCTAAAGCCTTGCTAACAACCTTCTAAACCTCTTCTATCGTTCTTCTAATTTTTTAGCCGATGTGACTTTAGTGAAACGCAATTTTGCAAACTTCCTTCTAAACTTCTTCTACGTTGTTTCTATCTCTCTTCTAGCGCTAGAAGAAAGTTTGTGAAGCGGCCCTCTGTAGTTTAGTAGTCTCCAGCAATATCACTCCGTACATCACTACAAAGCTTCTCTACAGCTGATAGTAAGCTTTGCAAGACTACTAAAGTATAGATTACTAATAGCATATTATAAATTATAAATTATAAAAAAGGATATTTTGTAGTCTGTTTAATATTTTCCTTGAAAGATGCAGTCAGTGTAAGCTATGGGTTTTTCCTGAATATTCATGTCATTCTTAAAGTGTTGCTGACTATGCTTGTGTCAATGACTTCTGTAGAAAGAAGTTTCAGTGGACTTCGACGACTGAAAACTTATTTACGCAGTTAGTACAATAACTGACTTTTGATTGACTGAATTTGCTTTGATGCATATATGTACATAGTGAAAGGTCAATAGATATTGATCATGTTATCTCTAAGTTTGATGCAAGTGGGCATCGGCGTATATCTTTATTGTGACACAATTAAATAATAAGTTTTGTTCCGTTCTGTTGTTGTGTTCATTGTAAAGTATTTTTATCATATTTATTTAATTAATATTAGAACAAGTATTTTTCTATGATATTCTGATGATCTAGTTTTTATTTACAGTATAACAAATACATTTAATGCTATTCTAACGATCTATACATAGTTTTTATTTTCTGTACAACCATTTTTTTTATTGATTGATAGGAGGAGAATAATCTGTGCCTACAATTTCACAAAGTTTGGCGGCGCCAGTGTAAAGAAGTTTTATTTCACTTATTTCACGCTTATATCGTTTAATATAATCTATCCTATTCATTATAACATATATACCTATACATTTTTGGAATGGGCTTCATTTTATTTTAATACTTGTTTATTATTCGAAATAAGTGATCTATTATACTCCCCGTGGACTCCATTTCTGGAATATTGCAAGATATCTGTTGACAAGCTCAGTAGAATTTTTGTATGTTAAAGTTGTTTATGAATAAAATTGCTATATAGTTTAAAAGTATAATGTATATATAATTAAAGATATGTAAATCTCGATTTTATTAAAAGTTAATTTATTCTGTATACAATTCTACATTAACCTACGTAGAAAACACATGTAGATTCTCGAAAGATCACCATGGACAAGATTGATGTTGCATCTTGCGTGGTTTCCATGTTTATTCTCCAAGATTGATGTGCAATGATCGACTAGTTGAGAGCTCTTAACGTAATACTGACCTTATTTAAAATAATTAAATATCTTTTACATAGTGTGGTATACTGAAAAAAACTATAGTAAGCACGGAATGCTAAAACCGTTTTAACTTGAGAAACTCCTACAAATCGTTGAAGAGATTCTAAAAACCATTTTTCTTAAAATATGTGGGAAATAGAGATTTAAACAGTGATGTAAACTCAAAGATGATTTAAATTTTATCACCATATCAATCAACTAGCGTTCACAATGTTATCAAATCTAATTAGAAAAAATGCCAAATAAGATAATTTTTGAATAATTTTATAAAAATTTGTATAGGAAAACCATATTTAGACGATTCAAATTTAATAAACTGTAATAACAAATTTAATTTAATTGGAATATCATTTTATGCAACTAATATCTTTTATTTTGAAAATATTTAACTGCAGACATATGGTAAATGCGAATTGATATCGGAAATTTTTAATTAATTTTTATTTTATTATTAAGTATTTTGTTTTATTGTATCAAAAAACAATTTGTTTTAGTTGTACAAGTTTCGCTTATATTTGCTATTAGTGTTTTCTCTCTCTCTCTCTTCTCTTAATTACTGGTTTTTAATAATAATGTTTATTAAAAAACTATTTTGAAGGTTTGTTTTTTTGTATCTTAATTATTTATTCATGTAATATTTTTTAAATGTTATATATATTTTAAATGTTACATAGACCTAGTTCTATTTTGTTCCCATCAAATATAGTATTACCATATAGTCTAGAAAATGCTTGTGTTTTTACAATTACAATGTTATTTGTCAATGTTGTTATACAGACACAGTTAGTATAAATGTTTCAAAAAATAACACAGCTTAATAAATGAATCAGCCCATTAAAAAATGCAGAAGCTGCTGGCATATTCATCAGCAATTGAATTGACTGCTAGTTTCATGATTATTCTGACTTAAATCCTACGGCTAAAGCCTAAAGCCAAAGGAAAAATTGCTGCTGAATCTGTTTACTTAAATCTAAGAATCAGTGGCGTAGCCAGGGGGGGCCTGGCCGGCCCGGGCTTCCCCTAGAATCAGGGCAGTGCCCTTTTTGTTCTGAGGAATTTTTTTTTTTACCACATATTTTTCCCTGAATTAATTTGTTGTTTTACTGCACTAGTTTCCAGTCTCACACCGACGATCTTATTTAAAATAATTGCGTCAGTGATTGGACATATTATTTATAAAGGTGAGTTTAATTTGTATATTAATTTTAAAATAAAGCAAATGTATTACATATTATGACATTAGACTAATAATAATAGTTTTGTATATTAAAATAAAGCAAATGTGTTACATAATTATCATAGACTAATAATAATAAGACACATCATTTAATTATATTTCACCAGTACAATTTTGTTAAACATATATAGACCACCAGACGCTCGTAAGGTAGTCCTTTTATACACAATACTTGAATTTTTTGTAAAAAGTCGATAATTGAAATTATATCAATATAACTTTTAATATAACCATTGCCAGTTTAAAAAAAAATTATTGGCTCGGTCGGGATTCGAACCCGGGTCACCTGTACCGTAGGCATACACGTTATCCACTAGGCCACAGAGGATTTACTATTTATGTATGCATGTTGACAATATATATAAGTTTCTTTATAAATAATGATATAAATAATGATGTTTGAATTTCAGGAAAAACGAATCATGCCTTCCCATGACAGAAATCTGAAAAAGAGGAAGAGCGAAAAGATCGCAATTGCCGCAAAATGTGCCCGGATAGATTCGTTCTTCAGGTAATTGTCTATTCCGACAGATTTATTAAATTAATCAAGTTTCTTCCCTTGGTTGAGATTTCAATCGGCGTCTTATAAATTTGAATATGCGCAACGATTCTCCAACCCGATCGTGTCATATATAATTTAGGATCTAAATCATGGATTTTGTCTTTTTCAGTTCTTCATTGTCAACGCCTTCCGTTGGGCCCGGTCTTCCTGAAATGGCCACCTCGTCGGACGCCGCCACTGGTGGCAATGATGACAATTCAGGGCGTTTGGATACAAATGCCAGACCTGTCCCTGAAATATGTCAGACAAATAAACCAGCCCATAAATGTGTCGATTTGGGTGACATCTACGACGTCGTTAATAGTATGAATGACGAGGAAAAACACAACGTTTTGCAGAATATGCTGGTATGTGATAGCGCCTACGACTTCCCTAGTGTTACTGAGTCAAAAGAAGGGAAAAAGAGAAAATTCCAGTATAAATGGCTGCAAACGCATTCGTGGTTAAAATACAGTCGTGTGGTCAACGGTGGATTATGCCTGCCGTGTGTCATGTTCTGTATTAACTCCGGGCATCGACAAGTTGGAGTGCTGGTGAAGACACCGATGACAAAATTCAAGGACGCGATCGAGTGTCTAAAGAAACATTCTGAAACGACGTACCACAAACATGCCGTTGAGGATTTACGAGCTTTTCAGATGAGGATGGATAACCCACGTATTGGTGTTGATATGATGATTGACAATGCAGCAGCAGAGCGTGTAAAGTCGAATCGACAAATATTGGCTTCTATAATCAAAACGATAGTTTTATGCGGTCGCCAATCAATTGCACTTCGAGGACATCGCGAGTATGAAGATACCAGTAACCATGGAAATTTTCGTGCACTACTTGAATTTCGAATCGACGCTGGTGACGCTGGACTATCTGCGCATTTGAAGACCGGAGGTAGAAACATGACATATACATCGGCCGATATACAGAACGACCTTATTTCACGCTGCGGCGACCAGGTTCGACAGGAGATCATTCGAGGTATCAAAGACGCGAAATATTTCAGCATCATGGCGGATGAAGTTACAGATACTTCCAATAAGGAGCAGCTTTCCCTCGCCATCCGCTTCTTCGACGGCACCAAGGTACAAGAACGGTTCGTCGACTTCATCGAGTGCGACAAGGTGGACGGCGTGTCAATTGCTAACCAAATTCTGATGAAGCTGGAAAGTTACGGATTGGACATCAGCCTACTTCGAGGTCAAAGTTATGACGGAGGTGGAAACATGGCCGGTAAAAATCGTGGTGCTGCGGCAATAATCACTGCCAAATACCCTAAGGCGTTATACATACATTGCAATTCCCACGTGCTAAATTTAGCAATTGTGAAAGCGTGCTCACTATCCCCCATAAGGAACATGATGGGAATCCTTGTGGAAATTTCGATTTTCTTCGAGTATTCACCCAAAAGAACCAACCTGCTGCAGTCCATGATCAATGACAAAACACCACAATCTGCTAGGAAAGAACTGGTCAATTTGTGCAAGACACGATGGGTTGCGAGACACGATGCCTTGGAAGTGTTCGGTCAGCTGTACATCACCGTCGTAGCAACTATGGACCAAATAGAAAAATCTGTTGCGTGGAACTCTGAAACTGTGAACAATGCGAAGTATCTACTCCACGCAATTCAGCAGTTCGACTTCCTTCTATCCTACGTCACATGCAGGAATGGTTTGAGGTTCATCTTTTCCCTAAGCGTTGCTTTGCAGGGCTTGACTATGAATACCTTTAGAGCCATTCAAGAAATGCGGACTGTAATCCAGTTGATTCGCCTTGTCAGGAATCAACTAAACACAAAAGGTGAGCAGTCGGTATGAAGAGGCCTTGCAAATGTCCCAGTCGGTTGATGGTCCAGAACCAAAAGTCCCTTGCACGACCAGTCGCCAGCTGGGACGTGACAACGTACCTCACGCCACGCTCAAAGAGTATTACCGCAGATCGATCATCGTCCCCTTCGTGGATCATCTTTTCAGTGAAATGAACAACCGATTCAAGGAAGGCCAGACCAATTACTCGGAAGAGTTGGTTCTAATTCCAGCCATTCTGAAGTCTGAGCCAAAATGGAAGAGCTTAGCTCTCAAGTTCGCGGAAACATTCGCGGAAGACGTGCCACATGCATCAACGTTGAGCGAAGAGTTGGATCTTTGGCAAGTGAAATGGGCCGAGATTGAAAACCCATGCTCCAGTTTGACGGAAACTCTTCTCGCCACGTCCAAGGTTATCTTCCCGAACATCCACTCTCTCTTCCACCTGCTCGTTACAGTTCCCGTAACGTCGTGTGAGTGTGAACGCAGCTTCAGTCGTCTGAGATGTCTGAAGACATATCTCAGGCAACAATGGGTGAAAAATGCCTGTCGTCGCTGGCCCTGCTGGGTTATCGGTATAGACGTGCAAGAAGTTGTTGCTGAATTTGCTCGGGCACATCCCCGCCGACTGAAACTGGAAATGATGTAAAGGACTGTTGTTGCGCTTTTTTTTATTTTAGAATTGAGAATTTTTAAAATAACTTTTATGGTATCTTACGACATGTATAAAACATTAAAATCTTTCTAATCTGCTGTATATAATCAAAATTTAATCAAATATACAATAATGTAAATTTTCATTACTTGATTATTAGCTGTTAGTATCAAGTCTTGAGACTAAACTCCGATCGATGTCATTAGTATTTAGTAATCAACTGAATATATAAGCATTTTCCGCTTTATAGACTTTTATTTTTTGTTCACGGCCTCAAATTATGCTTTAAATTGTTTCGCGACTTGCCAATGGCGGATCCAGCTTCCCCCTAAATTTCAGGACTGAACATTTTTATTCTAATAAAAAAGGAAAAAATCCAACTTCCCTCATCGACAAAAATAAATTGCCCTTAATCCGAGGACTTTTTTAAATTGGGGTGAAGTGCGAGTCTGAAGTGCCTTTTTGACCCGGGCCCTCCCTAGGTCAATTTCCTGGCTACGCCCCTGCTGTCCCTCCATGTTATGCTGGCTATACAGTCCACTCTGTCCGCTTCTGACAGTCAAGTTATCCAAGTCAGACGTAGAACTTTCAATGCTTTCACAAAAATAACATTTTAATGGAGAATTTGAGGAAAAAACCATCTGCAAAAAGTCGATGTACAAAAGACTTACAGATCAGAGTGGTAATGCAATTCTCGTAGACGTTGTGCACAAAGTTAAATCGAAATTCGGAATCTTTAAAGAAAATTTATTTAATCTCTCCTAAATTTAACATCTCTCTTTTAGTTTTAAGACATATATTATATATATCCTGTGGTATACTTTTATTTTACTTTTCCATTTAGTGTGATCATACTGAATGAATTTTCCTTTTCCTGTTCATTTCCAGCGTTTTTATATATTTTTTAAATTTATCGCTATTAAGAAATTGATTATTGAATAATCAAGATCATGGAGTAATAGTAATTTAAATATTAATAATTATCGAAGTAATAGAGTACGTTATTATTACTCTACTATCAATATGATACCAATGTTATAATTTAGGTAGGTACGTAAATTGGTATACCTATTTAATTTCAAATTAAATTAGATATAGTCTTATGTCATTAAATTCGTTGTTTTACCTTTTTTATGTAGATATACGGTTTGATATTATAGTGGTTTTGCACGATTTAGAGATTCTTGAAGATCATATATCCCAAATGTGTATAAAAAGGCATTTAAGCAAATGTTTACGTTTATGTTAAAATTGTAAATCTCACTGATGGGCAAGTAATTTGTTTATTGCCTGTAAGCTTTACAATACCTTGTATCATATTGAAGAATATGTTCAAAATATATCGCTGAATCCTATTAAAAACCTTGTTTTCTCAATTATTGTTAAAATAAACCGTTTACAAAATTTTCACATTTTTTTAAAAGAACACAATCTATTCAAATTAATGCATCTAAATTATATATTTATTTGAGGTATACCGTATACCTATTTTTACTTAAAGTTATTTATATATATTTATTTATGAAAACATTGATAATGTATTTATATGACAGGATAGGTTTATATTAAACGAAGTAATAGTTTATTTCTCCTTTTGAAAAATATGTATTTAATTTCATTATCCCCATTACCCATATAGTTAGTACATAACATTGTCTGGGGCTGATCATGGAGTCACATTATCACTAGCATTTGTAAGTAGATGGTGTGCTGCAACTGATAAACACCATACTGCTTCTTTTGTGGTTACTATTTCCAGCAAAAATAATTGTTTAGTGGAATCTTTGAGTTTGGTCTTGCCCTTGGCCTTGCCCTTGGAACTTGATTATCAAATTTAAAGTAAATCAGTGGCTTTGAAAAAAATATATACTATATGTATAGTTAAAAGTCTTAAATAATAAATTATAATTTTTATAACTTATTTTTTTCTTTATGATAATTTTTGATATTTAAAATAACATTTAAAAATGAGAAGTTCAAGTATCACTATCATTTCATACAATTTTAATTATAATGACTTCTTCTATTTACTTAATGAGAAAGTCCTCATGTCTATGCAGTGGCCACTCCATACACCATAGTATACTTCTGGCCACCAAAGACTCTAGTAGTAGTATAGATCCAACATGTAATACATGATGTATCTATTTTCTTAGAGGAGTGCCCAGGGGCAGGAAACATTGAAGCAATGGCTCCAAATCCAACCCAGATGATCCATCATGTGTGGGGTGGGCATTTGGTAAGGCAGGGCACAAATGATGTTTTGTTTACTGGGTAGCAGGTATATATCTCAAATTACCTGGTTTGAACACATAAATTTAGATTTTTCAAGTGATTTCTACCGGTTACCTGAAACTTTTTCGAGGAAAAATCATCGATGAATTGCAAATATTTGAATAAGTGATTTGAAATATAATTTTATATGTTTAAAACCAAACTAATATAAAATAAGTGTTTCAGGCAAAAAAAAGTGTTGTGGTATTACAATATGTAATGTGGGTTGCTTATGATCCCTATTTGGTATAACCGTGGGAAGCTTATTATTTTACTATTTATATCTTTAGTAGATATTACAATTGTGGCTCCAGATGCTGAAAACAGGCTAAAAACGTGTTTTCTACATTTATAATACGCAATATATATATAAAATTTGTTTGAAATGAATCGCTCTACTATGCATTTCAATGTTGACTGAAGTAAATATTTATTTGTTGATTTGTTTTACTTTACTAAATCCACTTATGCGGGCATATTTTAAACATTAATCAAAATAATTCTACTAAGTAAGATTAAGTTTTATATTGCTATATTCTTCTAAATTTCGAGTACATTCATTATTTTTGTATTTACTATATATAAAAAAACTACTCTTATTTTATACACGTTTATTTATATAAAAAAATAGTACACAAAGTCAAATAGGTTCAACAATTACAAATATTAAAAAAACATATTCAATTTTTGGAAAATCATCATGTGTTTATGTGTTCATGCTCATGTACCGGTTTCCTTTTTCAAGATGATAATCCTGGTAAACAATACATCATTTGTGCCTTATCAAGTTTATTTAAAAATAAATAAATCCACTCTGCATGCAAGTTTTTTTTTGATGGCATTGTCACAGACGAGGTATTTTTTAGGTACAAATTTTATCACGGATAAAAGTAGTCACAAAATTTAATCCCAGATAAAAGTACAAT
>JAYRBW010037093.1:0-11859 GCA_036023295.1 Invenusta paracnida | reverse complement strand
AATAAAGCACTCGGACCTTCGGTCCTCGTGCTTTATCCTCTTAAAGTATTCGAACAAAGTACTCTATCTAATACATAAAGCGAACTTTGGGCTTTATTTATGGTATCTTATCCATCAGGCTATTGTCATAAAGCATGGTCTACCTATTTCTGATGGTTTAACTGAACGGTATAATTTCAAAAAATTAATTATTATTTAATAATTAATGATATTTTCAATAGTTTATAAGTCCCCCGATAGGTATTTTGTATGCTTAATAACCGATTATTGTAATAATGTTAAAATATAACCATTAAAAGCGAATTTGAAATATGTTTCATCGATTAAATCCGTTATCTAAGAAAATATCCATGAATCAACTCAAACGTTTATAAACGTTAAAGCGCCAATATTTTATTGATTTTTTATACACTAAAATTTGTGTGCTACGCAATCGACAACGAAATAATAACGGAAGTAAATCCAATGCTTCTATTACAATGTATAGGGCACTATTGAACAAGCAGATCAAAAGGCAGTGCTCAGAATTTGTTTTATAAAACTTTGTATAGAAAGTTCCTTCAATCGAAAGAAGAAATAAGTTGGATAAAAAGCACGTCTATCATGGTGACTTTCAGAAGTTATCGTGAGGGGGGAATTCCCGAGCTATTTATAGACCAACGTTTTGAATATGCAAAAATAGAGCGAATGTTTAAATAACTAGAAAGCTAAATAAATATACTTAAATATAAAAACCGAAAGCTATATTCTTCCAATTTAAACTATAGTTTACTGTCGTTGTTTTCCTTTAGAGTCACGTGATCTTGTTCTGCCTTATGATTGGTTGTCTAGTATTACTTGTTTTGCGTGCTGTTTCACTGGGCAATCCACTCTATTGTTGCTATGGTTCCTCCTCCATCCCTCTTTCGTTGCAGCACTGGTGCCGAATTCTCTCGGTGGGAACCCGGTTCTTCCAAAACGCGACCTTTCTTTGGGTCTTTCTGGAGGCCATGTTCCTCTACCGTCTTCTGGCGGACGCCTTCGAGCAGCGGAGTTCAATCCTCGTCTACTGCCTATTTGGATGGGGTAAGAAAAGAAAAAGAAAGAAAAGAAAAGAAAAGGAAAGAAAAATTAATCATTAAAAAAGGTGTCTAACATGTTTCTAAATAAAAAATCAGAAAAATATACAATTTTATCATATTTTGAAAATCCATTTTAATTTGAAAGAAATGATTCACATTTCCCCAAAAACTCTATTTTGATTGTACATTGTGAATCCTTACATGAAATTAATCAGTACCCACGTCAGAGTTTCGTCGACAGATTTTAAGAGAGAAAAGGCATGTTTTGCTATTTTTTTAACAAAAAATGGTGCATTTGCTGTCACGTGACCACCCCTTTGTGTGCACAATTATAGCTCTGAAAATTGCAAAACCTTATCTTGATCAAAGTCACGAAAGCTTACATACCAATAGCTTCATTTATTCATTTCAAAACCGCGCCGCCAGTATGGATTGAGCTATATACCTTTCTTTGAGTCATCACCCCTTCGCAAGTGGTTTTGAGAACAGTTGTTCAAACGCCTGACTATATGTGTGCCTACATAACCGGTGATTTGGGGACATGTTTTGAGAGCCTTTATCGAAGTAGATGATCGAATTATGGGATTGGCTGGCTTGCTAGTGTTATTCAAGAAATATTCGTTTGAAATAATAAAGAACTAGTATATATATATCAAAAGCAAAAGTATTTCCTTAATCATTTCAAAAATAAGATAGTCAATAGAGATAATCTAATTTCAACAAAGCGAATATTTTACGTGAAGTGAATACTGTTGTGTGGTTATATCCCAGTTTCCCGCGTTAAATTATTTTTCGATTTTTTTAAACGTTTATATATATACATAAATATATTTGTAAATATATATACATGAAATATTATACATATATATTATATACCCATATACACTACTAAAAGCTGGCGGCCGCAACCACACCACGATTATAATAAATATAAAAACGTTAAAAAATCGGAAAATAATTTAACGCGGGAAACTGGGATAAAAGCTGTTGTGTTTCATTGCAGCGTTTATGACCGCTGGAATTTCCTAGCGGAAGGGAAATACTTATTGATTTGTAAGCGGTTTCTATAACTATTTTGGCGATCTGTCCTTGACCACTTTGTTTATCCAGATTTTTGTTTTCATTTTCGTATTTTGTTATAGATAGTACAAGACCCACATCTAACAGACCCTTTGCCTCCCAAGTTGGATACGCATAGCAACGCTTATACTCTTTAGATATTCATTTCAATGACATAGAAATTATGGAAAGCTTTACATAGAATAGGAAGTATAGACTTCAAATGGTTATATTATGGTTACTAAGCAACCGATGACCTTGAAACTTTTGAAATCGCCTTGAGGCCAGGAACACTATCGAAACCATAGAGTAATAATACCAAGTGAGAATTCACTCGGACAAACCAGCGTAAGTATGTTTGTTTAAATATTCAAAGTTCGCCATTTTATATTTCCACCAATTCGATGGTAATTTACTCTCTAAAACAGTATTAAAGATCGAATTTCAAACTGGCAAATGTACATGATATAAAGTACTGATATGAAAAGTAAAAACATAAAAATGTGCGCCCGAATTAGAGCTACAATAATATATAATTTATATGAGTATAGCTTAAATAACAAAAAGTTTTTCGATAGCGACAAATACCTAGTTTTGCCTACTTTTAAGCAGTAGCAATACGAAATAAAGTGCCCGTACAATATAGGCTATGCACACCAAATAATGTATGCAAAACTTGTTATTTGCTGCTATAGAAAAACTTTTTTATTATTTAAGCTATACTTTTATAAATTACATATTTTGTAGCTGACATTCTGACGCATATTTTGATATTTTTGGTACAGTTTCAAAATGGTGGATTTTCCGCTTGAATCAAAAGAGTGAGCCTTCTTTACAATCCTATATTTTTTGGTCATTACAGTGTGGACCAAACATTTTAGGTTTTATATGACGTTATTATTACTACTTTATAGCATGTGTTGGTAAATAAATATATTTTATTATATATTTAATATATAATATATATTTATATATTTGACAATATTTTTAATTCTCATTGAATTGCTCATTTTATTAAAAATAGATTTTTATTACAAATATACGACTAAGAATTTTTCTCCGGGATAAAGTAGAATGTTACCTTAAATCAGGGAGGCAATTTTTTTAGATCATTTTTAAATTAAATTCGAAATCTACATGGTTGAATTACCTTGTCTGTAAATTTTGATAGATGCATACATTCAAATGCGCTAAGTGAACTCTTTTTGTATTATTACTCTATGATCGGAAGAGTTGTGATCGTTCTGCAATATCTTCCTTACTAACGGGGTTATTTGAGGTCAAGTACAGTTTTTTAAAGATTAACTACGACTATTTCAAATTTACGATTCATTTATTGTTTCAATAATTGCTACAAAAATAATCTACTTCAGCTTATATAACACCTTTTAAGGTAGAAATGACAAAATACAAAATATCGATGGTTATTGATGGTCTCAAGCCTGTTTCAAGGTTTCAAGGCCATGGCGTGCCTTTGTTACCGAGATTTCTTTCTTTTAAATATATACATTCTATTCTATGTAAAGTGTTCGATAGTTTCTATGCCGTAGGAACGATTTAGACACACAGCATGGGTGTCTCTATCATAAATGACGTGAGGGTATACATTTCAATGGAGACATCAGTTTAAAATTTAATTAAATAGGTCATTTGAAGATCGATAATACGTCAATTATCACAGTTCAATTTTGGATATACCCACCTACACGTTTTTGTATTCAAAACTGCTTGATTGCTAAATGGACGTATGTAACTTCATGAAGTTTCAGATGGGACGCAAAATAAAGTGAACAAAATAAATTAAATATGCATATTATAATCGGTAAACATTTACATATTACACGTTTCAGCTTTAATTTAGTTTTAATAACCACCCTAAAAGCGTTAGCTTGAACACTTATGCAAGACTGGCAAGACATAAATTAGAATTGTTTGCCCAAAGTTTAATTAAACATTAAAAAAAATACATTAAATAGCTTTGCATTTATAATTTTAAAAGGAAATAGAACATTAATTTACACATCAGTAAATTTATTCAAATCTATTTAATCTTGTTTTTAGTTCTAACAAAGTCAATTTCGCTAAAAGAGAACTAATTTTAGATAGAAATTGAAGTATATACCGTTCGTCAATTTATTGACATAATAACTGAAGACTGTAACAACAGATGTGAGACTATAAAATTGCTACACTCTATATGTAAATATATACAGTAGGCTGTTAATTTACAATTTATGCAGGTGTATTAATGCAGCTCAATTTACTCTAAATGCAGTGAAAAGTTGTTTACATCTCAGTTCATAAATTTCTTATTAGTTAAAATTTTTACACAGTCTTTTAAATAAATGTTTGTTTCTCTTTAGATAAAAATGTACATATCTATATACATATAATATAGATTGAACATCTGAAAAACATCTGATTGTGATATATTTGACACATATAATTGTCGCAATAGTGAAATAATAATTTGAAAATATTTTATGAAACATACATTTTCTATAAATTATAAAATCTAAACTGTTATCTTGTCAATTTATTATTTCACAAAAAGATGTTCAAAGTTGTGCGGGTTATTCATTAGCTTTACCTAATTAATGTACATACACTTTGCTTTATCAGTAGTATGTTACAGTAGTATGTTACAGTGAAATAGGGCTCTTTAAACATAGTTTAAGTTTCTAATTTATGATTTTTTCTGTCAAAGTTATACTTATTACTTTTATTTAGCATACATTTTCGTTGAATGAATTGAATTTTATATCGCGTTTCACTCGTTTTTGAGGTTTGAATAAAAATAAAATGCAAATGAGATAACGTAATCATAAATACACAACGACAAATCCGGAATATCTGTAGGGGCGGATCTTTCAATTGCCGTTCAATGTAGAATTTAGCCAATATTGGACATGAAGTGAGCGAAGAAAGATAACAGAAGAGTAATTTCTTTTGTATAAATATATATTCCATAATCGTGTAGGTTATAAATAGTTCTCATAGTAACACTTATAATTATGTATATTTTTGTGTTAACTACATATAAGTAGTGTGCATCTTCGCGTTTATATTGTCATTCTGTTGGAATAGCTTGCATATTTATTTTATCGACTTTTGCACGGATGTTCCATAAATATCTAATATTCTAATCCGTTGAATAAAGACGATCAAAGACGCTTATTTTAATATTTCATTATTGTGTATTTGATATTATTTGCGTAAAATTATTATATTTCTCGAACTACTCCGTTTGCTGCTTTGCTTAATAGGTCCGCGTAATGCGCTCCAGTAAGATGTCAACAAACTCAAGTTTTGCTTACATTTTTATAAAAAAACCTACTTTACGTTTTGAAAATGATTATGATTAAATATGTAAATTAAAAGGTTTTCCATGCTTCAAATTTTGCTCTCTATTAAATTGGGCTAATTTTGTTGTTTTCTGTTAGAACACAGTAAAGTAAATACACGAATTTGAAAAGCATGTTAAAAACAACTGTCTTAACAACAGCTTTCCACATATTATAATATAATCAACTAAATAACATTTTAAGACGTCTTATTCGTAATTTTATAATACGCAGGTCGACAACCTTCTCATAAAAATGCAGAAATAACGCCCTATTTCGTCCATTTTGTAAGCTTCTTTCAATCTAATTAGTGCGTTTCTGTAGTTGTGTGGGAAGTCAGTCAAAGACCGGATGTTCCCTTTGTTGTTGCATGAGATTATAATTTGGAGTTGCAATGTTCACAGAGTGTGGTGTTGTGTTGTCAGCGATTAATGGAGCTCTCAGCATCTTTGTCAACCCACACCTGTAAGCGGAAATCTTAGAAAATACTTCTGACCTATACATAGGGAACCATAAGCACGTATAACACTGTTCCAGTTGATATAGTTTTTAGTTTTCACCAAATTCTTATGCATCTTTTAAAATCAGAGATTATCGATGGTATATACATATGTGTGGATATAATTCGCAAGAAATAATTACAATCAATGTGTGCATACAATCTGCACAAAACTACCCCAAATGTGTAGTGCACACACCTACATACGTATGTATAGGGAAGAATATTTTAATTATGGAAACGTAATTAGCTCTCTTTTTATCCGAGTTATACAGCTGAATAGGTATCAATTGGCCTGTATTTTTTAAACGTCCAAGTAGAGTAGAGTTTTTAAGCATTGTTTGTGCAACCGTTTCCTAACCATATTACATTTAAAAAAGGAGGGTTCAAATAAATTTATTAAAAAATTAGGTCAAATGTGCATTTTTATTCTTTAGAAAAATAAAGAAATTTCGAAAAAATAATTAATATTTTCTGCAGAAAAACTTATTTTTATTATTAGTAGTTAGTGAATTATTACGCGAAATTAATCAAAGTTTCTTCAATTTTTGAGAGATCTGTATTTTTTTAAAGAAAGTATGTTTTACTCAATTTTTATTAAATGGGGTATATTTAGAATGTGGTCAAGTGACCGTCCATTTGGGTGCCCAATAGTGAACATGGCGCTAAAAGTGGCTGTAATACTTTATTTTAGGAAAAGCCACAGAGGCTTACATTGCACCAATTGTTCATTTAAAAATCACAGCCAAAATGTGGTAGGAGGTCTTCCAGCTAGAAATGGCTTTGTAATAATTTTGTTTTTTATAATATACGACGAATTACTATCGAAAGTTGATCCAACTTTTAATCTTTTTTAGAAGTTGTTCGCTTTTTCTCTCCCCTCTCCAGCCCTCTTGCATTATTCCTCTCAATCACATATATATGTATATCAAAAAAGGAATTATTTAATGAAATATGAAATCGGTTCGTTTTTTCTTCAAATTAAAACTAACAAAATGAACGCACCTTTTCCGATTTGAATGACAAAACAATAACTTGCAGTTTAAATGATATATTATTTCAGTCAGTCTTCATTTTGACGACTAATACTTGTTTCAGAGTTCGACTTCTATTTACTTCTATCGATTTAATATTTGCAACTGTTTGATGGCAAGAACATTTAAATCTATTTTAAACAAAAGTTAATTTATTCATTTCGATTTTGAACTTCTCGACACGTCGTCTATTATCCGTCTTCAATGGACGGACAGACAACGTAGCGCTGTTATAAATGTACTTTTCAAAACATGCTTCTTCTTTTCACATTATTAATTGTTTGAAGCAGGCCGCGGTATCGGTTTCTATAGTTAATCACAGCGAGTCCATTTGTTTAGTGTGTTTAGGAGCTTGGTCTTTATAGGTAGTATGTGTGGTGGCTTTCTGAGCACTTCATTCGCAATTAATTGGTTGTATGCCAGAACATTGTATTTTAGAACATTAACCCTATCCAGGAAGTTTCTGCTGGGCACCCTGTATAGTATAAAATCACTAATTTATAATTTGATTTTAGACATGAATTACAGAGATTATTGAGCTGAAACTTAAACAATTATTAATTAATCATAGACTCATTGTAATTTTAATTACTCGTAAGCGATACATCTTCAAATACACATAAGTTTGGCGTTGGGCATGTAGAAAGTATATCTAAATCAGTTTTGTTTATTGAAATAAATCAAAGAAAATGTTATTATAATTACATCCAAGATAAACTGTTTTTCAATACCGAACCAATTACTGATAAACTTTAGATCGATTGCCTAAATATCCTTAACTATATTTTTAATGCCAAATTGAATAAAATTGCCCTTTATTAACGTACAACTTTTAGCACGGCTATCTTTACTATTATGCACCTTTTTTTAAAATTATAGTAAAACCTAATTTCTATGTAAAATGCATATTATCTTTCTCAAAATCACGAAGTACTACAGAAATATGTGTTCTAGCAAATACCTGAAATTTAATACTACGTTAATTTTTATTAAAAAATTATTCTGACTATTTTTCAATGGAATCTGTTACATAACACCTTCGTTTAATTATACCGGCGAAGTTTCAAATGTTTACTACAATTAGGAAGTTTAAAAATTACAGTGGAGTCTAGACAGATCCCCTCCCTGAATGTGGAATATGGAAGCACACAAGAGCCGTTATGGATAAGGTTAATTAATTTCTAAATTGAATTATATAATTTATAGACTGATGCTAGTAACAACTGAGTAGTTCCTTAAAAGAATTTCTGAATCATTAGTGGAGTAAAAATAGACTTAAATAAAATCACAGCATAATATGTCATAAAAGTAACATTAAATCTGAGTAAATTGCACGACCATCAGATGTTACAAACTATATTTGGAATAACAACCCCAAACTATAATTGTTATGCTCATATTGGAAACATTTGTAATGTTTTTAATTGATTTTTAAGCTTGCCTCTTATGTTAATCACAATTTTAGAAACGCAGTTAATTACAGTAAATTATGCGTGTACAAACAGGATTTGGAGTTACATAATATACGATATACAAATTTAAGGGTACATTTCTTCAAAATCAAATTAAAAAACAAGTTGAATACGTCTAGCTATTATTATTATTATTGTGATCGGCAAATTATTTTTGAATTGCATTTGTGTAATGGAAATAGGTAGCTGCCAATCAATTAGACGATAAGCATATCAGCCACTTTAGAAGAATGTGCCCGTCATGGGGCTAATGCAAGAATTACTTGCTACTTCACGATAACTTACAGCAAATATTCCGCGTAGGATAAAAACGCTCTCTCTCTCTCTCTTGCTAATTAATCTACGAATTGCCTTGTCAAGATTAGAGACTCGGCGTAAATTGACTTTCCATTACGAGACTTGAGATATGCAATTGTTATCGGAACCTCTCGGCTTACTGCACCATAACCCCCCCCCCCCTGAAAATGGCACGCAAATCAGATCCCCCTCCTGTGTGTATGGGAAACACACTTCCTATATAATGTGGTATCGGTTGTAAATCGGGATACTTAATTTTAGAGAGAAATGAGATCTGGGGATGTTTTGACGTTGCCCCAAACATGGTAAATATATACTAGTAATGATTATTGGTTTCTATACAAGAATATTACCAATTTCTAAATGTTTGATTAAATAATATTATCTCTATTTTCTTTGTAATAATTTGAAGTTTGTGGAAGATTATATTAATATTACAAAGAAAGTATAGGCTTATCCAATTTGGGCTTCTACGACGGAAATTAATAAACTTTTAGACTGATATATAGGTACTTCAAACGACAATCAATATATCTTGGTAATTAAGCAGCCGATGACCTAAATACTTTGGAATCGTATTACCTGTTAAACAGTTTAAGTTCAAATTGACTTTAGAGTTGATTTGGGTTAATTCAAGTTAATTGAACGAGGAATTGCTGCAATTTTTTAACTTGTCGATGAGGTGCAAATGCGTAGAATAGCTGATTGAAGGTATTTGAGGTATGTCATACGAATATAAGTTGCGTTCATCTATTTCCCTTGTGGTTCCTAAATTGATTCATTGTGAAGTGCATACTATACAAAATAACGATTTACTATACTTTTAATGGCAAACAATTTAATAAATATTTAAGTATCAAAGGAATAATATTATTTCCTTGAAAATTAAACGAATGAGGTTAATTTATTCAAATTATTAATTTGCTTAAACAACCGCATAATTGAATATTGAGCGCTTGACAACATTCATTTTAATACAAATATTGGAAAATTCTGAAATCGTATAATTTAGATGTAATTCGTTTTTAGCAAGATACCCGGAATTTTATTTCAAACATGACTGTATTATTATCAGTAACCTCAAATGCTTCTAAATCAAAGTTTGGACCGTTTAAAAAAGTTTGAAATTTTCTCATACTGTAACATTTTGGTATTTTTTGAAGTGTCAATCAAATTAAAAATATATTTATAACTAAACCTATATGACTAAACATATTTGACTAAACCATTCTAATCTAAGGTGTTTCCTCACCTTTATTGTTCCCCTGTTAAAGGCTCTTCTGTGTGATTATGTTTGGATACTATTCGCTAGCTAAGAATATCTAGTTTTGTAATATATCTCGCCAGAAATACGTTCATATATTATAATTGTTGACTGTGGACAATTTTCTTGAAGAATTGACTCAGTTTCGTGTTTTAAAAATTCAACTATGCATGATTCTTTGACTATGTAAGTTAATTTCTTTTAATTAAATATGTTTGTTAATTTTGTCCGTTTGATCAGAACTCCGGAATAACAAGGATTAGCGTAGACCGAACTATATAGTATAAGCTCGTAGAATATCTTCAAAGTATCACTTCTCCGTGTTCATCGGTTGCTTAGCTACGACGGACATGTAGTCTTAATGAAATATTTTCTTTCTAATCTGCGTAAAGCCAACTTTCATTTCTAAGTATAGGTGGAAATATTGTGCGGGTGATGCTGTAACCATAAGGACACATCTTAAGACTATATATAGAGCTAGTCGTCCCATGGATAAAACTCAGTATGCATTTTTAATAGCTTTCTCGTTACATGTTTGTCAATTTTTTGTGATTATAATTCTGTTTTCATGAACTTTGTAGTTGTGTATCGAAAATATAGTAACAATTCAATCGGCAAATACAACTTCAAGCAGTTTCTAGAAACGTTATTGTGTTAATAAAAAGGAGGCAGTATTGAATCTTCTCGGAAAAGAATGCAATCGTCTTCCAAATGTTTTGTAACTGAACATTTTATTTTCTTCGTTAGTGGGGCTTGTTAGCTCTTGTTAATTAAGTTTAAAATGTATATATATACTATAATAAAAATTGGAACAAGTACCTATTTAATATTTTAATAACCTAGCAGTGGATTTCAATAATATGGAAAGGCAAAATAATGTCAATAAAAATAATATTTATTAGTAGCAACAGCGGTAACAAACAGAATTTGTGACACTATACATTTGTGTATTTATAAATGATATATTAATACATATTTACATATGACAAATCAACCAGCAATTACATTTAAGTTACTTGTACCTTGAGCCTAAAGATATACCTATATTAAAATGATATTAAAATTTTATACATTAGTATTATTGAGTCGATATTTAACTTTAAGCGATTGTCATATATTTTACTACGAACCATGCTTCCAAAGAAATGTTTGGATAAAAACTATAGTAATACGCCCTTTCAAATGATGATTGGGTTATTTCTTTTTATCTGTTATGTATTACTTCATTTAAAATTGAAATTGATTGACAGCAAAAAGTAGAACATTGCTTATATTTATTATTTACTGTTATAAGTATCCGATTTTTTCATAATTGAAAAATGTATGTTAAGTCTTAATGAAGTAACATATTACTTATTGCAATACAATGATATATTCATAACGTCTAAAACAGTGAGACATAATTTCCCTCAGGATTCCGATACTTTGTATATTTTTTCTCTGATTTAAATTTATCTTTGTTGACACATGATAAACATTTTGCATTACCCCATGTAGAGATACTTTGCTAATATTGCTTTTTTGAGGACAGCATATGAAAAAATTGACACACTCATTTTCTTTATAATTGGGAGAAATATATAATCATTCTGTAATTCTTCTTAATATCGAGATATAAATAACATCTGTCGAACTTTCTGCTTTTCGATGACAAGGAAACTTACTATGAAAACAATGCACTTTTTAAATTGCCATAAATTGCTAAAAAGAAATGAGGACGTTTATCTAAATAGGGAATATTTTAATGGGCAGTTATCGGATATTTGCGTTAGTAGTAGGGAAGGTGTGTTTCCACTTCACCCCCCCCCCCCCGCACCCACACGAACAAA
>JAYRBW010037082.1:0-11860 GCA_036023295.1 Invenusta paracnida | reverse complement strand
GAACACGAGGCAAATATTGATTTGTATTTTAAAATCACTTCACTACGTATATAAAACCAACCAATTAAACTCATAATCGATAGAAGTCAGATACGGAATTTCCCTTCCTTCTCTAGAATATACAATATAACAAAGCTAGCTAATAGTGCATAGTATAATATAATATAGGTACAATTATAAATAAATCTATGATAGGTACTATAGTTCAATGGGTTAAAGATGCATGCTATGTAATATATATACACACGCAATGATGACATACATTGAATGGTATAATTCGATCTCTATGGTTATCGAATATACTTAATAATATTTTTGTTCTTGTTGCTAATGTTCAATACGTCAGAAAAGTATATGCATAGATATGAGTCTATGATTCTTTTTTTAGCAATTTCTTTGGAAATTGATACCAAAGCTTTGTTCATCTATGTAAACTGCAAATACAGAACAAACAATTTTTGGACTGCATATGATACATCAGAAGCAAACCCCCCTCCCCCCTCTGTGCGTTTGTAATACTTGAATGGCCCCTATACAGGTGCTAGACCACTATAAACTTTCAATTTTATTATAAGTATTATATCCCATGAGAAGGGAATACTTTTTCCAACAATTTTGTAAAAAATAATCCTTTAGAGTTTAGCAGCTTACTGTTTATCTGTATATACAATAAAATATGAATCTTCAGGAAACATATATATATATATTGATGTACCCTAGTAGATTAGGTATCCAATAATTGAGACTAAAAACTCAAACAAGCTACAACTTGAGTTTTATTAGTTTGTCATTATTTAGGAATTACATTATGGTGTAAGTATATATAATCATTTTATATAGCATGAAAAGGGACTGTTTTAAAGAGAGGTAGGTACCCATGAAATTTGTCTAAAAACATAATATTTTAAATCTGGAGCCATTGAAAAAACTGGAAGTTCAAAATGGTGATATTTCAGTTTT
Source organism: Invenusta paracnida (assembly GCA_036023295.1). Taxonomy (NCBI): domain Eukaryota; kingdom Metazoa; phylum Platyhelminthes; order Proseriata; family Coelogynoporidae; genus Invenusta; species Invenusta paracnida. The sequence continues at coordinate 10,900 of JAYRBW010037082.1, read as the reverse complement.
AATTTGTAATGCAATAAACTTCTTAAAATATATATAAAACAACTGAATATGATGACATTATAATCATATATAAATATGTATAAAAACTACTCTTTAAGTTAGTGAAAATATCCATAGTCTATCTGCTATAATTTTTTCTCAGCACTCCCAAAGATAATAAGTAAATATTTCCAAACTTGCCCCACCCTACCTTAATCTATATATATATACATACATATGTACACTTATTGATGTTTAATTTTCTATTAACTTTGTGTTATATAATAAAATAAAATGATATTACCTTTGAAAGGGTAATGCAGTAAACAAAGTACATATTTTGGTATTATATAAAGAAGGCATTATATAATACTATGCTAGATATATGATGAATATGTAGAGTTAGATATAAGTATAAAAATACAACCTAGGTACTATTTGTATTACTATTATAAAATTAAGCAATAATATAACTAAAGTTAAATAATTAGAAATATATACAGTTATGCTACCACTGCCTGTTTTCTGTCTTTTGCTGGGCAATTGCGCAGAAATACAAAATTTCCCATAAATCTGGGCAGAAATAGTGAATTTTTGTTTTGCTCATTTTTATAAATATAACAGCTTTTGGCATTGCTCCTTATATTAATGAGCAAATACTAAATCCTGTTTTGAAAGATGAGATCTTTTGTTTGCTGTTAGACAAGAGCAGTATTAACTATTAAAGGAAATGGTTGGTTGTTGTAAGGTATCTTAATGAAAACTGACCTCATACAGACTTTTATCATTGGATGAACTTAGCAATGCCACAGGTCAGTGGCTTCCTGATGTTGTAAAGAGTCAGCTGCAGTCTCAAAAAATTTCATTGACAAATTGTTTAGCCATGCTGTCTGATAGCACAAATGTTATGAGAGGAGAGCAAGTTGGTGTAATTGCAAAACTGAGAGAACATTTGCCAAATATACACGAACATATCAGGAACTTTTGGACATGGATCCATTGAAATTTCTGCCACACGTGTCTTGAAGGTGGCTACCGATTTTTGGCATTCTTATGTTTCCTTGAGTTGTATTAAGCTTTGAAAAAGTTTTTCACTGAATTACCACCTTCAGAGAGGAAAAAGGAAAGAGAATAAGATATCTTTTTGGCACTCAAGTCACCAGATAGGATTTTTTATCTACAGTTTCTATTCTATGCCCTGATTTCATTTAAAGTGGTTTGAATTGGGTTTTTTTCAATCTTTGGAAGCTATAATCTATTTGTTATATTCCAATATCATTCAGCTAACCACACAAATTCTCCAGTCCAGTGTTTTATTAAAGCAGATATTATTGACTGTTTTACAGACCTAAAAGACATTCAGGGGATCTCGCATAAGCAGCAGGTGAAACACTGAGAACTTCCAGAAAATCTCTCTGAAATGATAACTTGACTGCTTCACAAATTGCCTTGTTTTATAAACATGTTCGAATGTTCTATACAGAGCTGGTGGTGTCTTTAATGTATTATCTACCCACAGGACGCCATCTACTCTATTCTGGCCAATATATTGACCCATCCAAAAAACATGATTTTGATGATGAAGATGTCATGTACGCAGCAAAAAACTGGGAGTTGCTAGTGACAGTGGCGCCAGTATCTTCACAATGATCATTCTGATGTCAACAACATTCCAAACATTCAGGCTACTAGTGATTAAGACATTTTACACCAGTTGGCTCATGATATTCTAGTTTTGCTGCATGGAAATGCTGACACTGAAAGACTTATGAATTTTCTGAAATGTTTGGTCACTGATAACTGCAACCGTTTACAAGACCCTTCCTTGAACAAACTTTTGTGCATAGAATAAAATCTCACCTTGTATCTTGCAAAATATGGAGCTCTTCTTTTTGCATCACCAACTATCTGTGCCAGAAATGCAGAAATGGTAAAGCGACTTACAATGCCTACTTGTAGAAGTAGATAAAGTTAAGTAGAAACTAAAAAAATCGAAAAGAAGCCAAAGAAAAAAAGAAGGAGGCTGAAAAACGTCATAGAGAAGAAAAAAGGGAGGCTGAAGACCTTGCTTCAAAGAAAAGATGTTTAGCTGAGGAATATCTTGTTGAAGTTCAAAAATTGATGGCTGAAGCATCAGAAATCTCATTGACCAAGTGTGATGATCAAACAAATAAAAAAAATTGAATTAATGACAGTGCCCTATTTAAAAATTCTATCTGTTTCAATGCATATTCTTATGTTTACTGTGGAAATAAGCAACAACATGTCTTGATTATAATTGAGTAATGTACTACATTAATTACATTTATATTATGTAATTACAGCATTTGTAATATTTACTTAAATGTTTTTTAGATTACTTTTTTATTATTTGCTTGTAATATCGAGATTATTTACTTAATTCTAAGATAATTGCTAGAATTATTTGTTCTCTGTTTTAATTGGATACTCTTATAATTCCTGAATTACTAGTATTATTCTATCATTTCTCTTGGCATCACATGTACATCATGCTTAATTTAAAATTTGTATAAACCAATGTGTATTTGATATATATACATATATATATATATTTATACACACATTTTAGAACAGTTCCATTTGCTTTTACTGTATTTTTTTGGGAAAATTGATAAGTAGGTACTTGAGTACATATTAATAATTGTAAGCAGGAACACATTTGATAAAAAAAGTGAAAATGTGCTTCTAGAAATGTTATTTTTAACTGTATGTATAATTTGTGCTTAATTCATTTATTAATCTTAATAAAGTTTGTGCACATTTTTGATATTTCGTTTTCTAATTGCAGATAATTTAATACAATTTTGTGTTTTATGTAATACTTGAATCTACAGCTCGATTTGTATCAGTTTAGAATCTGTGTGTTTTTAATTGCCCTGCTCGGATATTACGAAAATTTATGGTAGCATGACTGTATACATAACGTGGTATAGTCTGAAGACTACTGTTTTCTCTACACATTAACTGAGGAAACGTACTCGCTCACTGGATAAGTGATTTTTGAAAATTACTTGCCCCAGACGAGTGGGTAAGTGATTTTTGCATCCCTGATCTAGGATTTCTTGCCTTGCACAAGCAGGGATGACTCAACACTGGTGCATCCAACATGTACTATAGGATTAAGCCTGATTGTTCATCATGGTAGAGAGAGAGAGAGAGAGAAGGCTATTTATATCAATGCTTACTGTTATCTAATGGTGTTGTGTTTGTTAAGGAACTTTGTTGTTTAATAAAAGAGAAAATGACAAGTAAAATAAACTTATTTTTTATCATTGCATTTTAAGTTGGTTATAATTTAATTCTGTTTATATGCACACATGTATTTATATATTAGTGTAATGTGCAGGTATGGTTTATCACAGGTAAATACTGACCTGATTACCAATGCGGTTTGTGGTGCCTGATAGGATAGACTTCTCACCACATAAGTTACACTTACAAGAAAGTAAATCTTCGAAATCCCATCTTACTTTTAGTGTAAGCCTCATCAGGCAAAGGCTAGGTATCTCAAAATAAAATGTATCCTGTATTGTAGAAATGTATTCCCAGTTTAAATTAGTAAGAGTAAGGTCCAATTAAAGTAAATCTGGTGAAACAGAAAGAATCTGTTGGTACTACAGACTATGTAGCTCTTGCACACCATCTGTGAACCACTGAAAAATTTAAAATCCAATTTATTATTTGCCAGTAGTAATGTATGTATAGTTTGTGACTGGTATAGCAGTGTGTTAATTTGTCAATGTTGCATACCATTTATGAATAGAATAAAATAGTAATGCAGTTTACTATGTTTCAAAAATCGAAATTTCAAACCATACATACTAGAAGAATAGTAAAACAAATCAATTTCTAATTGTATTTCAATTGAAAATACTTATTTTGCAAATGGGCTAAAATGTATAGTGCACCATTGATGAATGAATATATCAAGTATTTTAATTTGAAAACTGAATGACTAATTTTCAAATTTGCCAACTGTATTTGCAATTAATGAATGCTGATACAAATATTTACAAAATATGAAATTCAAGTTAATGTTAAAAAATTGATCTAAAATATTACAAATATCAAACAACATAATTAACACTCATGAGATTAATACTAGAAAAGATAAAATACAACATCAATTATAACAAATATGTATTCTAAATTTCTTTATTATTGTTGTTGCAGAGCTCACACCTTTGTCTGAATGAATGATAAGTATCTCAAAATATCTGCTTAGGATTATTTGAATCTTGCTCGATTCTCTGGCCTAATTGCCAATGTCTTGTGAGTTATTCTCCATAAAGTCAATTAAATGCACGATTTCATAATGTATTTTAATAGGAAAAGGTCACAGACTGTTTGATCCAGAGATGATGAGGGCCATTCAGTGTACTGTTTATTCAGCATTGAAGTAGTGGTAAATAGTAGATGATAGTAGTATTTGGTAAATAGTAGATGATAGTAGTATTTGGTAAATAGTAGATGATAGTAGTATTTGGTAAATTTTATCTCTATGGTGCTTGTAGTTATGGGATGGCATGTTCACTCAGAACATGGTCAATTAGATTAGCCACCTTTTATAATTGTTACAAATTTTATGTTTTAAGTAGTAGTTTTGTTAGTCTAAGTCTGATCATAGTGTTACCTTTTCCCTGTTGACACAAATTACACCAGTTACACATACTCAAATATACACATTCTTACAAGTTATGTTATGTTTATTTTTTTTTTAATTTCAGCATTTTACTTTGGTTTACATGAAGATAATTTACTACAATTTTCTGTAATCACTTTAAACAGCTTTTTTAAAATTTTGTTAGATATTTAGGTAGTTCGTATATATATATAACTATCCAAATTTTATTAGCATGTTATATGACAAAATATCCCACTCATAGTTTTCCTTTATTATTTTTAAATCTCTTAATTATATATTTCTGTATAACTATTAATTAATTTAGATTTGTTATACAAATGTTGTTTAATTATTTAAATTCTATCTTAATAGTTATTTCGCTTCAACTGTATGTGAACATCAAAGGGAATTTTAAATTTACCCTTGTGTTAAAAATTATTATCTATTTCTCTTGCTTCCTGTAATATTTAGCTATATTTAATTGTGTATAATATTAATTTTGACCTATTTTCAGACTCTTCCAGCTCCTTTAATATATCTTTTCTTTCCTTTATACTTAAAGCATTTAAAATGCCTGAAGATACCAAACCTGAGGACACTTCAACACCAGAGGGTGGTGTGAAGAAGGAGGGTCTAGTGAATGGCCTCAATGGGGATAGTACTGGCGCTGACAGTGACCCTACATCACCCCCTACTGAAGATGGGGAAAAGAAGGAAGAGGAAGATAAGACAATGATTGAGGAGGTCACTTATAATGTGAAACTTATATCTCCAGGCCATGAACCAATTGATTTACAGGTTGGTGTAACTGCGAACTGATTGTTTCTTAAATCGTTTCATCGGCATGGCATGAAGTATGTTTTTGTATTGTCATAATTTTAGGTGAGTTCGTTAGAATTAGTTCAAGAGATTCATCAAGTTCTGATGGATCGTGAGGAGTCATGTCACAAGACTTGCTTCTCCTTGCAACTTGATGGACTAACTCTGGATAATTTTGCTGAACTAAAAGCAATCGAAGGACTCAAGGAGGGGTCTGAAATTAAAGTTATCGATGGTGAGATTTAAAAAATTATATATTTCCATTTTAGTCAACTCGTTGGGTTTAATATTTGTGTAACATTGATTTTTATTTGTAGCATTAATTGTGCTTTATATTTCATTCTTAATAACTCTTTTAGGACAAGTTTTCGGATCGTATATTATTAATGCATATATAAATGTGTATAAACTGTTTTTTATTGATTATATCCTTCAATTTTGTGTATTTCGTTGTAATAATATTTAAATTGTAGTATTTATTGTTTTCTAATTATTTTATTTTTGGTAATTTGGTGCAAATCAAGTTTCATCGTGTTTTAAAGATATACACATTCTCAACATTTATATTCGCAAATAACTATTTGGTTTCTTTATGAATCGATAGACAATATCGTAAAAACATATTGTTTCTTTCTTATTTTAAATTTTAATAACACATTTTGTTTAACTCTAACGCGCTGCTCAATAGGATAGTTCTTAACCAACATTTCTTGAGCTTGTTTTCCAACTTCCTCATTGTTTGTAGAGAATTACAGCGTGAGAGAAGCTCGCAATCACGTGAAGCATATGCATGACCTTCTTCGCTCGGTGGAATACACGGATGCCTACTTGGGTCGGGAACAAATGTCGCTTTCTTTTCTGGGGGCAATTACTGGACCCGGATTGGAGGGTAAGGCAAAGTCGAGCGTCGCCGTTTCATTCATTTCTGTCAACGATATTTGTATTATTTTATAAACATGAAAAATATGGCGTATCAATTTTTGGGAGTATGTAAGATTGTGGACAACTTAATATGGAATCGCGATGAAAGACTACGTTAAATTGCTATATTTATATATCTTTCTATAATAATATGTAATCGAGTGAGTAGCCCTTGAAACTTTTAAGAATGATATATGTTTTTTTAAATTACTATTCAAAGTATATAACATATTGATTAATTTCTATGATTTGGGCTGTCAAAATCGATTTATTGTTAAATGCATATAACTTAAGATGCTGTAATTAATGGTACTCATTTTGCGGATACAACAAAATAATAATGGAACAAAGGTTGCATTACCAGTATTTATAATTAATCAAAACTTAAATTTAAAAATACTATTATTTATAGTTTTTAGTTCGTTCGTTTGCTTCAGTTTTAGTCCAGTTTTAAAAACATCCTTCTAAAAGCGCGAGAAAAATAAAACCTTTTGCAGGAGATTAAAAAAATTATTAAGATGACATGAAAGTGAGTTCGCCTGTTGAGTGAGTGCATGCTTAACATTGAAGGGGTTTTGGAATATGGAACAGAGAGTGACTGATCACCAAAGATATGCAGGCAATTGGCAAAATCCAATCAAGAAGTGACAGTTGAAGAAACGAAAATAATAAGTACATCGATCGTGAGAACGCCACACTATGATTATCGGATCCCCTTTGACACATAATCATAACATAAAAATTGTTTTCTATTCGTATTCTTCAGTTGTTGTTGCCTGAATTTCGTTTTGATATCATGCGTGTGTATTGTATTTGATATTTTAATTTTGTTTATTGCCAATATATTACTACAATATAATTATAAATAGTTTAGTTTTCGTTAAATCAGCGAATAGTATTCTATAGTATGCCCCTTGCATTTTGGGATATCAAAATGTTGCAATACTTCTGTTATGTGTACAGCTGCTATGTTTAGATATTTTTTTATATAGTAAATTAATACTTATTCAATTTTTTTACACATAAACCATTAATAATCATACTTTATTTATACAAAAAGAAAGTCTATTAACCTCCCACTGGGTAAAATAATTAGTTTGTGTAACCTTTTAATAAATTAATTAAAGAGGATGATAATCATTCTTTACATGTTAGTAAATCGAGATTTTTTTTTAGAAAATACGACGCTCTGTATATTTTGATTATATTTCGTTTCATAGAATTTAACTTCTTATTCACATTACAATGCCACAAAAATTGAAATTAGATATCAGATTCCAGGCACGTTGCATTATTTGTATCATTCATGTAATAGTTTTATTCTTTCAGAAAAGAAGAACCTTCGTCCCCCAGAGCCCTCTGAAGTCCAACCCCCCGAGTACCTGCTGCCCACCTTCGGTTCCGCTGTTCCCACGACCACCTCCCTCCCCCTTAGCGCCCTCCATCCTCTGCAAAAGGAGGGGAAGCCAACCCAGTGCCTCCTCCAGTTGACCTACAGCAACTGGAATCCTCCTCCCACTAATCGTCGACTGCACGGGGATCTTGTTTATCTCTGCGTCCATACGATTGAAGACCGTCGCATGCACATCACCGCCTGTCCCAAAGGCTTCTTTATCAATCAGTGAGTCTCCTTTCATTCCTGAACTGTGTTTTGCATGGTTTATTTTAATTTCGATTATTCATTCTTTCTATCTCTCATCTCCCACAGATCCACAGAGGAGGCTTTTAATCCCCGACCCGCGGTACACCCCTTCCTGAGTCACTCTCTGGTCACTCTGCTCCGACAAGTGAGCCCTGGGTTCAAGCGGGGCTGGGAACTCTTGCTCAAGCGCCGGTCACAGAAGCACCCCTTCGAGCGAGTCCCCGCTCCCTATCAACTCCACGCCTGGCTTTCTCCGGTCCTGGAGCATGGTGTTGATACGATACGCAAGGAGGAAGGTAGCACAGATCTCTTGGTGGTGTTGTTGTTGTTCAGCCTTGATTACAGTGGCAAATAACTTCCCCTTTTTTTGACCCTATTATAAAATATTGAACATTTTACGTCATCAAAAATTCATGTGCATTTTGTGTACCGAGCGAGTAATCTGATATCCTTTTTGCCCAGCTTTTTGTTCAAAGATGGCTTACGAGGAAAACCTGCCCGGTCAGACTCGTGAGTGGAACGAGGAACTTCAGGCCACTCGGGAGTTGCCGCAGACCATTCTTCATGAGCGCCTTTTGCGAGACCGAGCCATCTTCAAGAGCAACTCGGATTTCGTTGCTGCAGCCACGCGTGCCGCCGTCTCCATTGTCAATGGCAACATAATGGCGATCAACCCTGGCGAGTCGACGAACCAGCGCATGTTTATCTGGAACAATATGTTCTTCTCCTTGGGCTTCGATGTCAAGGACCACTACAAACAATTTGGAGGGGATGCAGCCGCGCATGCCGCTACTGTAAGCTCCATCATAGCTTCATCCTACTTTGTTGGATATGATATAATAGTTCTTTAGTTTATGCAGTTGTTCTGACTGGTTCTAAACAGGGCAAATGCAGCCAGAGAATCTAATAATGTAATCTATATAAAAAAACTCTCGAAAAGCTCGAAACAGAATCTGCAATCTTTTTGACGATATCGGAGCGAGTGCGGATTCATGAAAAGAGATAGAATAGAGAAGTGTCACGAATTAGTGACGAAGGGCCAACGATTGAACTGGTTTTTGTCTGTTACTGGCATATTGCATGCTCACAACATAGTTTTCACTGCATTGTCTATATTATGGATTACGTCTATCTATTACACACAGTCTTCTATAAGTTATAACATATCTTGTAACAATCTTGGTTCCAAACAAATTATTTCGACATAGCGAAATGACTTACAGTTACTTCTGATGTGAATTCGAATGTAAGCTTGTAGTTCGCCTTCTAGTTAAAAAACACCTTTGACCATTAACGCGATTGTTTCTGACTCACACAAAATATTTTTCTTATTGATTACTGAACTGCTCTTTATGAAAAGAATCAATTTTGCAGTTGATTGCATCATTGGTTAACATTTTCAAAGTGTAGTTCTGTGTGCCGTTTGTCAGTATGCAGCGTTTGACAATCTAAGTAGACACTGTTCTCAGAGACACAGGAACTTCTGGCGGGCCCGTAAACTAACTCTCATTCTGTGTACATAATACATTGTAATGGTTTCCACCGTTGCAACTAGTTACATTATAAAATATTTAGCTGTATTGTATCTTCCACCTTTCAACTTAATAGAAGTAAAATTTGGTTTGAAATTATATATTTCCTGTTTAGTTTGTGTGTGCACGTGGTACATCCGTTGGTTTTGCACATATTATAATATAGAATAATCATTCAGAGATATTCAAACAATGTTTTTTTTCCCGTTGTGACTGTATATCTGTCGATATTTTGTTATATTAAGTCAAGTGTATTGATTGTTCTCAGGTGTTTTCAATAAAAAGTTATTTCTCGTATTTAGTTTATGATTCTGTGGTTTTTTATTGATAGTTATAATAATATATTATATAAAATATTGGCTAAATAGTTCAATTTCAAATGGATATTTTAGTTACCGTTCCGGCTGCTAGATAACCACTGCAATGAAACAGATAATTTGTAGTTTCTATAGTTTCTAAACAGCTGTATGAATATAATATATTATGTTGGTTCATTTTAAGTTCTCTTCTTTTTACTCTTTCTTTCATTCTTTTATTACCATTTTTATATTTGTCAACCTCTGTGAAAGCAAAGTAAACAATCACACTAAAACTGATTAGCAAGGTTATAATAGAACAAAAAGGGGAAATTTAGCGTTAGCAAGTGATTAAAATAAAATACAACTTTTGTATATTCTCATTGGGCCAGCCATTTAACCATTGATTGCTTTTGCTCCTGACACATTTGGCCCAATATGTTACGTAGGAACTGATTTTATGTTCTTTTAAGCATGGCGACTTGTTGTTTACTCGCATTGCTTCAACACATTAGTGTGCCAACCCTGGTATTACTAAACATTGATTACGTGTTTTCTCTATTGTATCATTGTACTATATTTCTATGTAATATTATTTTAAATGGAGCACATTCTCACTTTCAGTTGAGTGATCTGAATGGAGTGCGAGCATACTCCAATATTGACCAATCTGACCTCTACACGTTGGGAACAGCCATTATTGATTATCGGGGCTATCGGGTCACGGCGCAAACAATCATTCCAGGTGATGAGAGTTCAGTAATGTATCAATAAACATTGAAACAGGGATTATTTTTCCTAGATAGTAGGTCAGTTCACAAACGGTTTCAGTTCGGTTAGCTTAAAAGACGTTTAACTACAGCTTTAGGCCGTGTCGATGACACTCATGGTGACTCATCGCAGAAATTATTGCTGTAGTTAAACCATTTCTAACTGAAAGTTAACTGCATTTGACTTCGCTTGAACGCGCTTACATAAAATAAACTATTTTTAATGAATTGGTGTGCCCATTGCAGCATTCTAGTTATAAAATAAAATAAGGAGTCAGGAGCTCTTGCTGCTATTA